>CAXKVY010004148.1:0-100375 GCA_964058915.1 Tetropium fuscum
ATGTTATCTATGCATTAACTATCATGCCACTGGCGCGAAGGAAAATAGACGAAAGACTATTATTTCGGTGTTATCGAGTGTGACAACGAACAAGTAATAAATGATAGCTTGAAAATAAATCTTTCTTTTATACTCGCCATTCCTAATGTTGAAAACACGGTTTCCTCTGGACATTGCTAGATAATTCTTCTCTGGCATATTTAAGAGATTTCTAACCCACCGGCAGCTTTTTTTATATCATCCCATAAGTTCTTAAATTTCATGTGGGTGTTTTCCTTGATCATTTTTGTGATGTCGCTGCAAATGGTAGTGTACTGGAACGACGAGGTTCAAAAATATTCAGGCTGGCCGCCTTCTTGGCTAATTTATCAGCTTCTTTATTGCCATTGAATTGTAGTTGTATTACCCAAACCCAATGAAAACAGCATCGAAAATCACTTTTCCTTTGTTTTATAAATATATTGTAAAATAGGTAGTTTTATAAATATAACTACCTAAGTCTTAAAGGAAACCTCACAATAAATGAACGTTAAAATAGCTTAAAACGCAGAAGCTATGTAATCTTAGTTAATGGTTGTGGAGTGGATATACCACCAATCGGAAAGTATGCATACCGTAGCTGGTGCTTTGCTTATAAGATCTTAGGCATCAAATAAAGGCAGTTTTAATTTTTGTGAAGCCGGACAACTGGTGTCATTGATTGCGCGCCGAAAGAGACTGACGTTAAATAAATGTGAAATATTATGTACCTAACTGATAATCCTGCGAAGATTCTCTAGCAATAAAAGGTGCGATTGGAAACAATCGCAAGGTCTCCTTAATAACCATATCCATGTACACCAACTTAGGAAGATCACTTTCTTCAATATCCCTTACACCAACAACGTCGCTTATTTCTTCAAACACTTTATTTTGTATATTACGGTGCATTCCAAGTAGCAGCAATGCAAATGATGATATTGTAGTAATGGTGTCTTCGGACTAAAACATTTCAAACTAACAATAATATTCTTATTAGGTACTCCAACTTTGGTACTCCAAAATATGGTTACCTACATACTACTTGGATACAAGTAGTAGATTACAGGTGTATCTAGATTGCTTGCCGAATACAAAAAGTCGATAATACTCAATTGCAAGAAGGTGAAATTTTTATTTCCCTGGACTGTTAGACTTTCTTAGGGCTTTACTCGAATCATACAGCCTTAGGAAGAAAAGACGAATTCGAGTATTTTCATAGGATTTTCGAAAAGAAAAATGTTTTGTTCTCCAGCGACTTTGAACCTTGTGCTCCATACAAAATGGCGAGGGTTAATTTTAAATTTCTAGTTCTAGTTCATCACATTAAGTTTTCCTCTTAATCAAGAGAGGTGTTAAGAAAGAAAAAACTAGGTATTAGATAGATTATAAAGATATAAGAAGGTAATGGGTTTTCTATAAGTTTAAATGATAAGATAATTAGAAAACGTAAATTTAAGGAACCTTCGAAAGGAGGAACCTTCGAAATTCCTCGACTGTACAAATTGAAAGATTCATGAGAAATGAAAGAATTCAATTAAATATAAAAATTCGTATTATTTCCATATGAACCTCGGTTTCCTCTTGAGCTCACTAATTTTTTTAAGTATTGGTTTGAGAGTAGTTCATCTATCAAGAAATACATTAAAACAACTTTTAATGGTTTAGACTCATCGCTGTGCGTACAAAATGGCAATTCTAATTTTCTATTCCATCGCTTATTATATTTCCTTCTCAATAAGGAGAGGTTTAAGAAGGAAAAAGCGCTAATTAAAAAATATTTTCAAGAAAAAAACAAAAAAACCCTAATTATAAACCCTAGTTTTGGGATAACTTTAGTTTTATCTCTTAGCCTGATCAAATGGTATAGTTTTTCGGTAACATGTATCCGGTGGAAGGTTTCTCAACGGAATTATATGTTTTTTGAGGTGCTGAATACGTATCTGAAGTATGCTGCCTCGTAGCACCGGCTCAGGTCGAATAACGCAATTTTCGGAGTTTTTCAGGTTTTGAGCACACAGGCTGTGATGGCTGGCAGGCTGTGATGGCTGGGTCAAACTAACCCACCCAACGACCAACATAGCAGTGTTGTAATATCGTGCGATTTGTCGCAAATTGGGCGAATTTTTACGAGTGGTTGTTTTCAAATCACAAACGTCTAAAAGCGAGTTTATTGCAGTTTTCTCAATAGTTGGAAAAATTGCCTTTTTTCGGTTGACGATGGCGATCTTATAAATCGGTCTAATTTGGAAATTTAAAAATCATTCGTCACAGAATTTAATGCTCTTCAACTTTTAATACAATGATATTTTCCGTACTATGCATCGTTTGCAATATAAGTGCGAAAAACCTGAATAGCTCAGAAAATATCGAGTAATTTTTGCATTTTTCGACCTGAGCCGGTGTTGCTACGAGGCAGCATTCATATTCGTATTCAGCACCCAAAAAAACATATAATTACGTTGAGAAACCTTCTACCGGACTCATGTTACGAGATAGGCACATTTGAACACCATCTGATCATGCCAGCTGTAGTGTTCCGTGTTTTGGTGTTTCTGGAAACTACTTTAGTGTTAGTTAGTATGGGGTCATGCTTACCGCTGAGTATAAGGTGGTGATATGGTGAAGCAGTTCTTCGTCTGTGGCAAAACTTGGAACTTCATCTCTGATATCTAGTAGCTGGTCCAATAAATTTCGAAAGGTATTCTTGGTATTACCAGTACAAGCGTGGTTTTCCTTAACATTTTCAATCACCTACGACAATAAAATAAATGTTAAAAACTGTTAAATATAAATGTTCAAAACGGAAATAAATGTTAGAAAACAGCTTATGTAAGTATCTTACATTTCGCAAAAATCCATGTATATTTTTTTTCCCCGCTTCCTGTAACTTCCAATATGATGTTAGCCTAAAGATCCACTCGACCTGTAGCCACACTTTAACTATCCGCGCATGAACTACAGCATATTCTCTGTAAACAAAATAATTCTAATCAACAGCAACATTCTAATCAATAGCACATACAAAATAGATGTTTAAAACATGTTACTAATATGTACTGCAGGTACTTACACTTTCAGATACTTCAAAAATACATCCAATTCACCGTTTTGGGCATTTGTTTTTGCACCTATGATAGTCTCTAAAAAATATTGTTTTAATGTAAGTATATTATTATGTGCAAAAAGGAATGCGTACATTGATTGTTTAAATGTAGGTATTCTAGATAAATAGCGCCTACCATTTACAAAATCCGTAGCGCATCTGTGGATAAGATGATCGACATCAAACTCACTCTGGTCTACTTTTTCTTCCATAAGTTTCACTAAAATGTTCACATGATGCACGATGTAGGGAAAGCATGGCATTATGTTTTTTTTCAGAAATAAAGGCGACATTAGACGCCTGTCTCTTTTCCATTTTGGACCTACAAAAACGTGGATATCATTCTATTTAATATTGCAAAAAGTAATAAGGGATAAGGTTACATAAAATATTCAGTTTTCATGAAAAAAGAGCAAGAGGTCCTTAATTTGGTACTTACCGGAGCCTGATATCAGTCCTTCTCCATTAAATTCTTTTATGAATCTATAGACTTTATCTTTCGTGGCAAATTTTACGGAAGACATTACTTTCTAAAACAATTGACTTGAATTATTTTATTTTATTTTAATTTAATAGACAATCATTGGTACCTCTGCTTGGCCGACATCTGTGATGATAATCGAAAATTTTGTGCCAAACCAGAATCTCAGAGGACTAGGATAGTTGGAAGACAACTCAACGGCCCTCTCAAATAGATCTGGAAACGACATAAATGCATTATAGGAAACAAAACATTTTAAATTTGTAAGCAATGGCAGTCGTGTGTCGTGTATAGCAATCGTCTTCCACTTTTCTTCTATCAAAATATGAAAAGTAAATCTGGGTATTTTATCATATAAATAGGCGATTAAAAATTAGTAGGTGCATTTAGTGATCATTTGGCTCAGATATACTGTCATACTGTTATAACAAAGATTGTTTAGAATTGAGTGATTACCTACTTGGATTACAGGGTTTCATTGACGCCGCCTAGACTGATGGCAACGCTTACAAAAAAGTACTCGTATTACGAAACTATACAATGTGTCATTAATTTAATTTTACATCATTGAAACTGATAATTGTTTATTTATTCATAATGTTATGTCCATGTTGACGGCTTTGGAATATTTATCTCTTTATTTTCTTTAGTCCAACTCTAGTTGCTAAACTAGAGTACCTAGTTAATTTCCATCCCAAATTAATTGTTATATGTTATAGGTATAATAGTGGTTTATTTAAACTGAAGGTCAGTTTCCACCTGATGCTACATTATATAGGGTGTAACAGTTCCTTTTTTTCTATGTACACTGCTGTGCAATAAAATTGAGAACAAGTCTTACCGGAGATTTTTGTATTATTTTAGATGCTTATTTTGGGTCCGGGTATCGCCAGCGCGCGCCAATATTCTTGGCTAAAGATGTGACCTCGATAGGAGGGGGCCGAGCGGTACTATCGCTCTTTACCCCTAATATTTATGTAGGCCGAGACCGCCTCGGTAAGCCGCGGATTTCACGTGACCCTCCCCACAAATGTGATCAATGTCACGTGAAATTACGCAGCCTCCCCCGGTCCTGGCTGATGGGCCCCACCAGCAGAGCCTTACCTTTGGCGCTATTGACTTTCTTCGTCGGTGTGTATTATCCCCGGGGGTGTCGGGTCGGGTGTTTGATGTATCCTTCCTGCCTTTCGCCGGGCTTGGTAGAGCGCCGGGCCCGGCTGGGCGGCATTCAGGTTGATATGGGAGGATGAGCATTGTAGCTCAGGATGACGGAGCTCGAGAGATGAGCAACTATCAGCTCACTGGCTCCGTCAGGTAAGGTAAGGGTATGTAGTTTGGCAAGGCAGTCGGCCTCGCCGTCCACCGGATTGGGCTGTTTTAGTGTCTTCTCGATCCGTTTTCTTTGGTCCTGTTCTTTTCTTCGGTGTCGACTGCTTCTTCTCGCATCAGTCTTGCTGAAACATAAGATCGTGATTATCTTATACTGATCTGGGTCATTGGCCGCTTGCGAGGTCCGGCTTCTTCTGGATCGTAGTCCGTAGCCAGCCGGATCAGCGGGTTCCCGTAGTCCTCTGCGATGACGTAGAGCTTCTTGGCGTGGTCCTCGGATCATCTCCGTGGCCGTCTTGTACTTTAGGTGCCTATAGATGACCCCGTGGGTCACATACCATGGGGCGCTTACTGCAGTCCGAAGTGCTATGTTTTCCACTGCTTGGATCCTCTAGAGGTGCGTCTTCGCTGCATATTCCCATGCGGTGGATGCGTAGGTCAGCTGTGGGCGTAGACGGTCTTTATGAGGGTCGTCTTATTCTTCAGCCTCTTGTCTCTGGCTAACATCGGATACAGTAGAGCGGTGAACTTTGCCTTTTTCGTAGGATGACCTTTTCGACAATTTTGCTCATCACTGGCAGTAGGCTGATCGGCCTATAGTTTTGTGGAAATGGTGGTCCTTTCCGGGCTTGGGAATGAAAAATCACGTCTGCCTTTATCCATCTGGAGGGGAAATACCGGAGCCTCAGAATAGCGGTTGTGGTAGCCACAAGTGTGGCCACTCCTTTACGAGGGAGCTTCCTGAGAATCCGGTTTTCTATCCCGTCTAGACCAGCTGCCTTCCGTGCGTTGACGTGGGCCAGGATACCTATGATCTCTTCTGGAGATTCTGGTCGGATCTGGTTTTCGTCTGGCTGTCATCTTAGCCGCCTAGTCCTTCGGTTCACTTCGTCTACGTGGTCCTCATCCTCGTACGGCGGGTCGAACTCTCTACACTGCAGCGAAAGCTTTCGTCTTTTCTCGTCGGGTGTAGACAAGTCCTCGCTCGCTGTGGATTGGAGGAATTGGTTTTCGGGTAGACCTTAGGGCTCGCTGCACTTTCCATAGGCTGTTATCCTGGGGGTCTAGGGACTCCAGATGAACCTGCGATCTTTCGCCTCGGTACTCTTGGAGGGCTCCCTTGACTCTCCGGTTGAGTTGGTTGACTAAGTGCTTATCCGCTGGGTCCTGTGTCCTGATAGCGCGTTTCTTCGCTCTTCTGCGGTCCCTGATTAGTTGGTTGCTTGATCTCTTCTTAAATTTCTCCGGTTGGGTCTGCTTTCCGCCTCACGGTGGTTTCCGTTCCGCTGGCACCTTTCCGTTCGAGGTGGGCGATGGCTGTTTCGACTGCAGGTTCGTCCTCGATTCGGGGTACTTCAATGGATCTTTGCAGGTGGGCTTGGAATTTCGGCCAGTCCGTCCTTTTCTTGGTGAACCATTCGTTGGTGTCCGACTGTGGTATGCCCAGGAGCATGATAGGGTCGTGGTCCGATGATCCCCCCTGAGGTTCTCGAATTGGAACTGCATAGGCTCATTGCGCACGAGTGCAAGGTCCAGCACGTCTGGTCGCCCTCCGTGAGAGGGGAAGTGGGCAAGTTACGGAGGTCCCAGCGCCAGGATGTTGCGGTGCTCCAGGTATCTTCATAGCTGGCGTCCTCTGTGGTCGATGTTTGCGGTATTCCAATCCGTTGTTTTCGCATTCAGGTCCCCAATGACGATTCCTTGGGCCGCGGGTGGTAGTAGGGCTTCCAGATCCTCGCTGAGCAGTTGACTTCGCGGAGAAAGGTAGGCTACTGTGATGTTGATATTTCCTTTCCTCCTGGTGTTTATTACCACGGTGACGGCTTCCATATTGTCCGTGGTGAGTGCCAGAGCATGGTGGTCCAGGCTGGATTTAACTAGCAAGGCTACGCCTTCCCCATTTCTGTTCCGGTCTTTGCGGTGGATCTGGTAGCCTCGTACCTTGAACCTGAGATCAGGCTCCAAGCTGGTGTCCTGCAAGGCGATCACTTCTATTTTGGTCCCCGCTAGAAGTTCTTATAGCTCTACTTTTCAGGCTCTAACACCGTTGACGGTCCAAGAGGTGATCTGCAGGGCATCAGGCTTCACTCTATTGGCCATTCTGGGTTGGAAGGTCCGTGAACAGTTGGTTTAAGGCCTGTCTCAACTGGGCAATCAACTCCATGTTGAGAGGTTGCTGCGTCTCAGGGCTCTCCTGGACTTTGGGTGGAGCCTGACTTGTCTTTTTTGTGGCTTCTGAAAATTAAAAAACGGTTAGTACAGGAGTAGCTTTGGTGGGCATGCCTGTATTTGTTGTGGTTACTGTTGGGGCTTGTCGGGGTTTTGCTGGCTGCGTCATCTTCTGGGGTGCTTTGTGGGCATCCCCTGGCAGGGTGGCTTCTTCCGCAGTTGGTGCACTTCGCTGGCAGCTCTCGTGTCTTCTTACATTTAGAAGTGCAGTGATCTTCTCCGCATTTCGCGCACGTGGGCTTGGCCGTGCAATTCCTTTGGGAGTACCCGTACTTTTGACAGCAGCAGCACTGCCCGACCTCTCTAGGTGCTCGCTGCCTTTCCACCCTGACGATGAGTTGGTAGCATCGGGACGCCTCCAGAATCGCCACTTGGTGTAGTTGGTACCTGTACTAGTACCGGCGGGAGCTTCTTGCTGGTCCTACGGCTTGACATCCTCTGCGCGGAAGATGAGTGAAAGCCCTGTTTTACCAGATCTTCTGCGATCTCGGCTCCGGTCATTGTGGATGGCAGCCCTCGAATAAATACTTGTAGCAGCTTCTCTTCAGGGAGGACGAAAGTGTGGAATTCCACGCCGTGTTCCCTGCAGATCCGCGCTATCTTGCGGTAGTCTTCTGGGGTCGTGGGCTCTTTGCGGATGCCTTCGGCTGTGAGCTTCGCTTTGAAGAAGTTCGCCCTGGCTATGCTCAGCTTGCCGCTCATCGCTGTCCACAGGTCCTTGTTCCTGAGGATGATGGGGGCACCTTGTCCTTCTTAGGTGCTCCGTTCTCTTGTTCCGCGGCTTCCTCGGGCTCCGTTGCTTGGGCCTCTCTGGTCTCGGCGGTTATTATGGGGCCCCTCGGGCTGCCTGCCTCTTCGCTCTTGGGGTCACTTCTTCGTTTAATGTGACACTCATCGGACGGTACTTTTGGACCTCTTTCGCCTGGGCCTTGAGCTGCTCTGTTTGGGCCTCGAGCAGCCTCCGCAGCTGGGCGTTTTCATCTTGAAAGGCTGCTACTAGGGCCTCTTGCACAGACTGCGCAGGGCCCTCCGGAGATGCCATCTCTGGACTAGACAGGAACTCGTCCCTGTCTATGATAGCTGCCTCCTCCTCGACAGTTGTTAGGGCTGGCTGGTAAACCTGTGAAAAATTATTAATATGTCTTAGCAGAAAGTTAAAATTTGAAAAGCCTAGGTAGGCAGTTCAACGATTTTATATCTAACGTCTTGTAAAAGACGGTTTATGTGGTGCATCCACTTCGTAGTTCCTGGCTACAGGTAATAATTCCCTTAATTAGGGTCTAATCGCCTTCTCAGGTAGTTTATGGTCAGACCGTCTGCTACAGCACAATCACATGCGCACACTTGGAACTCCCAACTAGAACGGTTATCGCCAGCAACCACATGCAACCACAACCACATACCTACATTATCATAAGAATTCTTGCGTTTTGAACATCGATAAAAAAAATTAAAAAATTAATGCATTGAACATATATACGACTACAAATTATTAAACAAAACAAAAATGTGAGTTCTTTCTAATATTTGGCCATGCACTCGTTTCTTGTTTTAACCTCAATCAAACGGCGTTGCATTAAATGAACTAATTGTCTCACAAAATCTCCATCTCGCGCCAACTTTTCCCATGTGTCTTCAACAATGCTTCATAATAGAGCTTTTACATATAGACGGCGCTGCAGTCAATGTTAAGTATTAAATCATAACCTAAAAATATGATTGCATTTTTATCTCATGTAATTTTCGCGTTTTATCTGCGTGTGTAGTTTTTCATTGCTCAATCGAATTTATTCGTGATTTTTTTGTGCCTGTCTAGACTTTGTGTGCAGTTTTGTTAGTTTTATAAGTAGTTATGCCTTACGCAATGTTCATCTGTGGCTAACAAATATAAGGATTTAATGTTTCATAAGTTCCCCAACTGTGCTTTAATGAGGAAGAAATGGTTAATAGCATAATAGTCCGGCAAGGAACCTAGCAAGTATACCAAGATATGCTCAAAGCATTTTACTGATGACTGCTATACTGCTACTAGCATGGGTAAAGATTATAATACCTATTATTAAGTTATTCCATGCTTTGATTAGGTACTTATTTTATTTTTAGGGAAATGGAAAATTCTTAACAAATCAGAGTTTCCGACGTTGTATTTACCTAAGCGAAAACAAATTAAACTGGACAAAAAATAAGCACATCATCAAACGACGAGGAAATTGTCCAAAATGAGCAAAATGGCATTGATTTGGTCCCAATATTCAGATTGAAAATTATAATAAACAATTTATTGTGGAAGTGCACTTAGAAGTAGCAAATTATTGTATGATAGTAGCAAATCATTGTGTCATTGCTCTGCACAACATTTTACTTTAATAAAATAAATGTTTCCAACTTCTGTCACTTGTGTGTACTTGAAGAATAGTTTAAGAGCTAATATTATGCCCCTTCCCCCTTTCTTTTATCTTTTTTGCTTTTATTGCAAGAAACCATTTTTCAACGTAGTCGTAATCTACAAATTTTAGATTTTCAAAAATGTTGAGTCATAAAACAAGGATTTTAGGAAATTCTTTGGGCACTTCAACCATAGACGAAAAAATATAGATCCGACACATGGCAAAATCCTTTGATATTCGCCGCCACGGCTCATTGACCTCTTCCTTTTAAATCGGATGTAAGCAGCGTTGCCGGATTTACCAATTTACTTATTTTTACAGGAAGCATAGTTGCCTTTTACCAAAACACTGCATTTTGTAATAAAAACAGGTCTTCACGTTTCAGTACGTATGTGTAACTAGAACTTGTATAAACATTTATAAACAATAGAAATAATGCTGTTTTATATAAAGCGATAAAACCGAATTATGAGACATGAAAATAATACAAGTAATTCTTTATAAAATATTATTCAAAATATTTTACAAAAAGGAATAATTGCTTTCGTGGAATTTAAATATAAGGAAATTCTTTATATCATTTATATTAAAATCCCCTATTAAGACAGAGACCAACCACTGCACTATTGTATCTAAATCAAAACTAGGACTAAATACACTACTAACATATAAAATTCAATGGTAAAAATTCAATCACTTTTGTTGCTGTTATATTATGTGTATTGTTTTGTATTAGATATATCAATTATTAGTCGTAGATTTAAAAAAATATAGAAAAAATATAAAGTAAAGGAATTTCGATTAACCGGAAATTGCGGGCTATAATCGCAATATCCAACCTTTCCGAAGCAAAGAAAACATCGTGTGACTTTGCACTTGTAACTAGTTTACATAAGCCCATGAAGAACCAAGATCGTGCACTCACTTTTCAGAAACCGCACGAGTAGCCCTAATTCTTGTGTAGAAAAGTTTGAGCCAAGCTAGAAAACATCTGTAAAATGAAAACATCTTTACTGATATTAATACTGTAAGCATACAAATTTATTATTTTTATCACTGCATATTACCCATTTTATATTTAACCCAAATTTAAAAAACATGTATAAAACTATTTATTGTATTATAAAATTTTAATATTAAACTGGACGAACTTTTAAATAGTTTATACAATTTAAATCTAGATAGTTCTGAAAATAATTCAACAGAAAATCAAAAAATTACAGAAATAAATTATTATTTATTAACATACCAAGCTGATAATATTCCAAATGTCTATGGTAACCCCAAATTATTACAGAGATTTGTAACTTCATCTGAGAATTTATTACGAGCATTTCAAAATAGAGCAAACCCTGATGCACCTATAAATATTTGTTTACTTGATACTATATTTTCTAAACTAAGAGGACGAGCAGCAGACCTAATCTCTTCTCGATCAGACATAAATAATTGGCAATTAAATAAAAATATTTTGCTAACTACATTCGTTGATCAAAGAAGTATCGCTTGTTTAATACAAGATCTCTTAAATACAAAAATAAATAGAAACGAAAGTCTATTAAACTTTGGAATAAGACTTCAAGACACTAGAAGACTTTTATTTGCTAAATTAAATGCTAGTGGCGACGAGCACAATATTAAATTAATGAAAATAGACCATTATAATGATTTCGCTTTAAAAACTTATATATAAATAATTTACCGTATAGCACACAATTGGTAGTCAGTAAAAAGCCAGATTCATTAGAGCAAGCTATGAGTTTTGTACAAGAGGAAGAAAATTTTCAACAATTTAAATTTAGGAGTTAAAAATAATAATAATAATCAATTTAATCAAAATCAAAAACCAATGACAAATAATAGACCTCAGACTTTACCACAGATGAATATGCAGAATAGCTATACCACCTCAAGTACCTATATAATATTCAACCAAATTCTACAAATAACTTTCCACCACGCTTTCCTCAAGTCCCAATACCAATTACACCAAAACCTAATTATACTCAAAAATATCCGACAAATAGTCAAGTATTTGGCCAACCAAAAAACCGGGAAATATACAACCCGTTTAAGAGACCAAATTATTTACAAAATAATCCTAATCAAAAACCTAATTTTACTCATGAATAATTATTTAACCAAGAAGTCATGAATGAAATACGTTTTGAGAACCCATTCAAGCAAACAGACTCTAATTATGAATCTACTGATAATCAAAATTCAATAAACACACCACCAAATGATTATACTGCCAATCAAAGTTTACAAAATAATGATTATTCATTACGATTCTGAATTAATCATTACGATTCTGAATTAAATGATACACCTTTAAATTCTAACGAATACGACATTTATCGCTATACAGAACAACAAGAAACGTTTAATCCCAATGATATAAATTAGGATTTTCACAATACCCTGAGTACGGAGAATACGACATAATACATTTAAATAATTATTCACCAGAACTTCCAAACATAATTATCCCAGAATTAAACGCTAAATTTCTAATTGACAGAGGCAGTACCAGAAGCTTTATAAATCCTATACTATACCCTGGTGCCGAAATAGTGTGGAGTGATTCATCACCAGCATATGGACGGCTCAGGGAGATGAGGGGCGAAAGGAACAAAATTCCATAGGCGTATCATTTTAGAAGGGGGAAGAATAAAAAAAATTAAATAAAATATCCAAGTTATTAACATTGTTTTTAAGTGTACTTGTGATGGTTTTTTTTTATTATCTTAAGAAAAATACTGTTATTAGATGGTTCTAAAAATGTGTGATATGTATACTCTATAAGTTTTCTTTATCAAGTTCATTCATAAACTAATATTTTTTTAGTATTATTCATATAACACTAATATAGTATTACTTGCATTAATTATAATTAAACTAAATTAGTAATATTTAGTTTAAAATAACTATAGTTCAGGGCGATTTGTAGTTAATTAAAAACGAGATTAAAACAGTTAATGCTTACCCAGCCAAAGAGAGATAATCAAAACAGATATTGTAGAATTTTGCCGTTTGTAAGGACGTAGGAGTAGCCAGCTACACACAGGTGACCCCTCTGAATCTATCTAACGACATCTACCACCATGCTAAAACTACACCTAACATCACTATATATCACTATATCACTATGTAATTTGTTCAGAACGAAAGAATCAGGTTATCGTACTATTTCACATTATTCACTGTCACACTCACTATCACTACCACTGAAACTGCTATCGGCGCTATCGCCGAGACCGATTATAAGGGGTTCTACCAAAGTTTCCAGCCTTGTATCTAGATCCCACATGCGTTGTTCCTCTTTTCTTACGTGCACAATGCACTTAGTCCAAGATTCCGCAGTAACTCTGCTAATGGCATTATTTAACAATAAGTATTGTCACATCGTGAGCTTTTGCCATTTCATCGACTACGTATTTAATGTACCGACTCTTTTCCCGTTGGGAAAAGAGGGTTTTGGGGAGCTGCACTTTTAGCATATTATCATCACAATCCAGGCTTTTTGATTAGAAGATTTTAGCCACTCTAAAATCTTCCCTTTCCTCCTCCACGCTGAAGTTGGCAACTTCTCCATTCTCCGGCCGTGATAAGGCGCATTGTCCATCACAACAACTGCACCAGGTTCTATAGAAGGCAATATGGAAGAAAACCATTCCTCAAAGACTTCGCTTGTCATATCTTCATGGTAATCTCCTGTTCGCCGCGATTCAAACACATTTAAACCATTTTCCAGAAATCCTGATGCACTTCCGATATGCGTAATTATCAGCCGTCGTCCTTTACCAGATGGTGCTTTGAGTCCTGTAGAGTATCCTTCCATAAATGCCTGTCTTCTATTACTAATATTGCCGTCCTGCTATATTTTTGAAACGGTATGCCCTTCGTTTACCCAAGTCTCGTCTAAATAATAAATTTTTCTGTCTGACATCCGAAAATCTTGCATATTTTCCAAATATTTTCTTCGCCATAAAACAATTTCTTTTTTCTCAATAAGAAGACTTTTCCGATTTCGTTTTATATGACGAAAATTCATCTCGTGTATAGTTCTTAAAAGAACTTTCCGAGATAACTTGGGTAAAGATTGATCGTCAGAAACAGCACGTGAAATAATCTTCAGTGTCGGAATCTCATTTTTAAAAAAGAAACCATGGATAATCCGGCGAATTGCGTATTTGACATCGTCGTCGTCGGCGTCGTCGACGTCAATTTTCTTTCTGCCACGAGTTTCCGTTTTCTTCTTTTTTGCAATGGGTTCCTCATCTGTAATTGCACGAAACACACTATTCACACAGACTTTTGTCAACTAAGCGCATATATCAACTGCCTCAGTTTTAGTGATTCCAGAATACCGTTAATTCGGTCAAATTCGGTCGTTTATGATTGGAATTATTGGTTTTAGAACGTCGCTTCCATCGCATACAAACACTAAACACTCCCGTATAACACAATATTACACAATATACGTATACACAATATTATAATTATAATTATAATTAATATTAACACAACACAATATTATAATTAATTTATATCGTGAATCAACCGTGCATAAGACATAAAGAAATGCCACTGTCGCGCCAAAACATGCATGAAACAGCGCATGCGTCAATATATCCATGGAAATCCCGCGTCTCCCTCTGACCAATGAAATTTCATTTAATTTAGAATCGCCTAAAACTCACCAATGAGAGCGGTAGACCCGGTTACTAATGAGTTCTGCCCACAATTTCTATAGAGTGTACACAAATTTGCACACTAAGAAATTCTGTGATCCATTGCAAATAGGCAGACCGTTCAATTGTGATGGTGGTGTGATATTATGTATGAATATCACTCCACACTATTTCAGCACCAGAGTATAGCATATGAATATTTTCCAAATTTTATTAAACATGAACTTTTTCAAGTATCAACTGCCCACGCTACATCATTTCATAATGAAATTATAAACATTCCTTTGTTTCCCAGCTCCAACACTCAAAGAAATCATAAGTTTTATCTATTTGACTTCTCAGATAAATTCAACGGATTATTAGGACTAAATTTGTTATCACAAATAAACGCTAACATAACCTATAACTATTAACCTATATCTATTAACTTCCAACTTATCACACCCAATGTCACCTTGCATATCCTTTCTACGTTACGACAAAACAATACTCCAACACAGAAATTGCAGTCATACCAGATAACAACTCCTGCAAGAACGCAAAAGATAATCAAAGTGCCCACTGCCCAGGACAATGGCATAGGATTATTACATTATTGCAAAACAGCAAATACTGAAATACCAGAGTCATTAGTAGAAATAAAAAATACTTTGCTATAACGACGATTATAAATACGAGTGAGAAAAATATCAAAGTAACAATTTCAAATCCTCTGACATAGAATTAATTAATGTAAATGAAGTAAATTTGTACGATAAATTGTCACTCAAAAATACTTTAAATAGTAATAGTTTCAATTATAATAAACTGCTCAACCAAAACTTACGATTAGGACATTGTAATAAAAAAAATCACACAGAATACTAATGCCGACGCATTATCTCGAATCCAACTAAATTTAAATGAAACAGGATCAATAATTAACAATCCAGGCAATGTAAATCAAGAAATATTAGATTATCTTAGAGACCTAGCAGAAAACCCTATTGACAATCCTAACCTACAAAATCCAGATAATCCTATAACTCAGGAATCATATCAAGTACAAAAGGAAAATCCAGAAAATGTATCTAATAGAGAAAAATTTGACAGTCGAAACGTAAATCTTAACCCAGTTCCTAAAATTAATATAATTCAAGACATACAAATTAACGATGCAGACGAAACCGCACATACAACTAGAAACGAAACTAAAAATAAGGGAATAGAAATATTAGACGACATTATTAATAATAAATTAAACCAAATTTTTAATTGATAGAAACTCAAATATTCCCATCCAAATATTAAATACAATCAAATGAAAATTGACGATAATAATATAACAAAATTTAAGATACCTTGAAATAACTCAGCGGCAGTGCTGCTAATATTGTGAAAAACTGTTAGTCCAGAAAAACGAATGTATGTATATTTTCAATATAGACTTAATACCGATATTTTCTCAAACATACTAAATATTTATATATTTTCGGACCTCTAAAATTGTACCAAATATTTCGGACCTCTAAAATTGTACCAATGTACAAAATATGTTAATAATATAATTGAAAAAAGATGCTAATCAGACGTATAATGCTAATCAGACATCAACATGAGAGCAAGACTAATCATCGTGGAATTAATGAAACATACAAAAAGCTAAAAACTAATTATTACTGGAAAAACATGGAAACTGATATCATTAAAATTAATTGTAATTGCACCTGAACCATTAGTTGCTATACAACAATGCAAAAATATTAGAGATAATATTCCACTCCTTGGAAGCTATGTAATCGATTTATATACAATTTGCAACTTGCACTGTTAATATAGAAAACCATATGTTAAGAACATATAAAAATCCAAAGGTAAATTTTAAGAGATTATAGATTTACTTACAATTAATCTACTTACTATTAATTTAAATTCAAGTAATAAAGTACCTACCTATAATTTAGGAAATTTTAATCTTAACTTAATTAATATACATCAACTACTCAAAACGCAACAAGACTTGGAAGATCAAAGAAATGAAATAAATAAACTCAATATTCCTGTTTATGTTTCCAAAACATCCATATGGACTGTAATGTTATACTTAATTTTAGTGCTTGTTATTCTATACCTGATTTATAGCAAATATATTTCAAAGTTCTTAAACACCAAGTCAAATTCAAATGAAATTAATTCAAATATAATCTGTTGAAAAATTACTCAGAGAATAATTTTTCAGTTAACATGGGAGGAGTTACGATCCTGCATTGTAAGCTGCACTTATAATAATATAACTGCATACTGCATACTGCAAAGTCGGTAATAGATAACACCGACGTTATAAATAAGCTTCATGCCTTTGTTATTTACTTTTTACCTGTTACTGTTAGTTTGAGTCACTGAAAATAAATTTGTTGTACCTATTTTTTAACAATTTGTTTCGCTCGACCCGAATCCAAACTCGCATAACCACTGCATAATAGTCAACATTTTTTAATTCTACTGATGTAAGAACATTTCAAGTTACTCTGGATATTTCAAGTATTTTTTATTATTTTTCTTCCTTGGGGTGGTAACATGTGTACAAGTGGTTTCACCGATTTCCTGCAAATTACAGCGGCGACAACGACAATTTTTTTCTAAAAACTTTGAACGTTCTAAACCAGAGAGGAACAGTAGTAGTAGATATCTCACTCATCTGACTTACCTTCATTTTTACAGAAAAACATAAGTGCATTTCCTATAATAGGCAGTGCTGGAGGCCCGGGCAAACGCCATGAGAGCAGATAGATTCTCCTCTTGTTAAATAAGTAAATTGCACAGCCAACAATAAAAATAACGATTATTTCTACGGTCCACTGGTCATTCATCTAAAAATGTTAACAATGCACTCATCCACTACACCAGGCAAAATTAAATTAAATCAATCCAAAAAAAGGACAAATTTAGTTACCATGTTAAATAGACTATTAACCGAAAAACGGCTGTGCACAACAAGAGCGTAATAACGTTTGCGTAAAAATATAATTTACCAGTTATAAAAAAAGTGGAAGTGCGTCCTTGTTCTGTAAAATTGTATCCAGGTTAAAGCAAAGACTTATACTTGCTCGTTCTAATGATGTAATATAATTTACTGTTATTATGACATGCACAACACATATGCTTTTTGCAGGTAGGTTTATGGTCGGGTTTATAGTTCAACATTTCGCATAATAACTCATATACACTCGACGAAAAAAGGATGGGACACATTTTTTTACCATCATTATTTATGAAACAATAGTTATTGCACACAGAACAAATATTTCTTAAAGAAGAACGAAGAACTTACTCAGTTTCAAAAATATCCACCACAGACTAGAGCACCATTTTATAATATCATTCTATATCTATGATAGATGTTGCAGCGACGTGACGACTTTTTACAAGTAATTCCATAATTCCGTACATTTGCCAACGACGTCATCTATTAGAAATCTAATTTATTCGTTTCATGTAGGAAACTATGCAAAGGGAGACAACTACAGTACTACAGTGGCAACCCTACATTGAGTCTATAAAGTTCCATTTATTTGAATGTACCCAAACTAGTGTATTCTCAAGAATTTGTAAAATGGTTGTGATATTTACTAAATTTTTGTTGTGTCAATTTTCATGATATTTTCGGAATTAATTCTTTTTCATGTAGCCTATATAGTAAATGACTTTTGAATATATGATCTGCGAATAAAAAATACCAAAACATCTCTGTAAAAATACTCTATTCATAGTAAATGAAGAACAAGTGTTTTCCCACGTTGTTTTATATGCTACCACGGTTTAGAGAACTATTGTATTGTATTCTGTGACAGCATCTACTTTAAAGATACTCTGCTCTATACTTAAAATAACTCAAGATAGCCCAAACAATAAGCACGCCAAAAAAATAACCAAATGGCATTTGTTTAAACTCATAATATTCGCCGTCTTTGTGAACATTGTTAAGATCTACCTATTAGTCTTACCCACGATCTTAATCGAACCCACTCGCTAAAGTCAGTGTTGAAATATATTAGCCAGCCAGCCAGCTTTATTAGCCAGTTATATTACCATCAAAATCATATAATATTTTCAAAACAACTTGGAATACTGCAATGAAATTTAGTGAGAAGTAACAATTTATAAAGATGCTTATTTTCCGATGTAAACTTTTTTATTTTAACTTTTTACAGTGGCGTGCGTACAGGCATTGTTATTGATATTTTTGAAGAAAAAAATGGTTTTCACATTCATAACTTACATTCCTAACATTTTATAAATATGTATTTTGTTAAAGTTTAATAAATCCTGTGCCGTTGTTAATTGGGTTAATGTCTTCATTAAATCTTCATTAAATTAAGACTAATGAGAGGGCATAGACGTCATAGAGGGTAAGAGAATATTAGTAATTATAAATTTAGAGCACTGCGAGAACCCACGATCTTTTAAAAGAGTAACTATATCCCTGTATTTATTTGCAAATATTTATTTGCATTTGCAAGTTCTATTAAGTTGATGTAGTGTCAGGTAACTTCAAAAATAATTGCTTTAACTGCAAGTTTTTTACAGCCGTCGGTGGAGAGACTGGCGACGAAATTTAAATAAAAATTCCTACACGGCATCAGAAACAGTCGCGTCGCTGGCAAAATGGTCGCCAACTTCACACTAATTTATATTTATAGGTTCTTATGTCGGTAAAATAAAAAACATGGAAGTAGTACAAAAATATATTCCCCTTTTGGATAGATAACGTTGGTCCACTTTTTACTATGCAATCTTTGGTTTGAAACAACACACTGTATAGACCCCAGTATACCGTCCTTCTTTGAAATTTATTATAACAGTGGTAAAAATGGTGTTAGCAGCTTAATTTTAACGAGTCTACTACACTGTAAAATATGCAGAGGACGGGATGGGCGCTTTTCTGCACGCGCAGCACCCCAACCTGTCGTTCTTGCACGGTTACGATTTTTTATTACAAAACTCATTTTTTTTATTTTAATTGAATGATGATGCGTCAAATCAAAGGAAAATTTTGTTATCCGAAAAAGAGGGCGCTATTGTCGAGTCCGACACCTGCAACAGTGATATGTTGCAAGTTTCGGACATGAACTAGTATGATAATTACAAAACTGGCCGACTTTTTATTTTAATTAAATACCCATTTCGCGATCTAATAGGCACGTCTGTCATAACCGTCATGTCCTCAAAAGTTCCTGGATTCTATGATATAATTCTGCAAAATCGTCGCAATGATTTTCTTCATGTTAATGTACGAATACTGTTGCACTACAAAAGTAATTATCCCTTCCAGTAATAGAAAATAGGTTTTACCTATGTACCGTCTATGCCCTGCACTATACGGTAAAAAAGCAAAAGACAGAGCTGAAGCTGCGAAATGTTCTGGGTCGACGTCGTCAGGTTTTTCCCATAACATTCGATCTCTTTGTACTTCGTAGATATCGAAAGTCACAGTACAACCAGCTGGTAATATCTATTTTTGTTTAAAACAAATTAATAAGGTGAATACAAAGTTTACGATTGATGTAATTTATTAACCAAATGGAACATCTTCAACTACGTCTCTTGGTAGAAACGGTCCTAGAGGGAAGAGGCGGAGCAATTCCTTTATGCACATTTCCATGTATTTAAGTTTTGCTACATCGGCGAATAGTGTTTTCATCGCCAAGGCTTTCTTTCAGTTCCTCCACAACTTTCATCTAGAAACCGTACAGTTTATTGAGTAATGCTTTTATTGGATTAAAACGTTCACAATAAAAATGTTGTAGCATAATTTACCTGAATTTCAGGATGCATTCCCAACATTATTGGGGTAAAGGCGATTGCTGAACTTTGATTGACTGTCCTGGCTCTGAAATATTTATAGTAGGGGAGCCCAACGGGGGATTTTGGGATTTACTCGACCGAGGCAGATTAACATATGGGGGGATACCGTGCACCATGCTGAGTACATCCACCATATCTAAGCCTTCTATACAGCGCGCGCGTGTAGGGCAGCCGATCAGAATATTAAAAAATTCATTAGTTGGTAATACGTACTCGATCGCGTCAGATTAAGGTATGGTGGGTTAATTGACGTAAGGGAGTGGGAAGGTCAGAAAAGTGTGACCCTCCCTGACGTCACGCTCAAATCGTCAGATTATTGAATTGCACACTTTTCAGCATGTAATTAACCCACCATATCTTAGTACATTCTGTGAGTCGGACGAATATGGAAGTATTTTAGAACGCTACCAAACCACCTTTCTCCTCCGTTTTCGAGGATGCTGAGCACGATGGCGGAGGTTAAAATTCTGTTTGAGTAGGGCAACCCCCCGAAAACGGCTAAAAACCACCTCAAAACGGGCGAATTAAGCATTTCTCGTGATCAAAGAAAAAACCCAGGTCATCCCCCGTTTTAGATGACGCCGGAAACGATGGCGATGCTGTCACTCATCTCCGACTTGACCCCACCCTCTGAACGGCCAAGAACCACCCTCGACGGGGGTGAAAAGTGATTTTCTCCTGATGAACGGAGAAACCCGCGTCTTTCCCCGTTTCCGATGATGCTGAACAAGAAAAAATATGACAGCTCGACCCCCGCGTACCCAACGGATCTAAACTACCCCTTTGATGCAAGATTTTATTAAATAAGGTAAGGAATCGAAGATAAAGAATCAATTATGTAGAGATCATTGATTGCATACCAGATGTAATTGCAGGACTCTACGATTGTTTAGATGGTAAGAAACGGGCACATGCTAAAATATAATAATACTTAATTAATAATCTATGATTGCTATTAATTATAATATAAAATAATAATATGTAGAGCTTTTGTCCGTTACAGATGCTCGCTCGAGCTGAGTTGCTAATATTTTTTTTTGTTCAGCATCCTCGAAAACGGTACATGACACGGACTTTCTCGTTCATCAAGAGAAAATCGTTTTCACCCCCGTCGAGGGTGATTCTTGACAGTTCAGGGGGTGTGGTCAAGTCAGGGATGAGTGACAGCATCGCCATCATTTCCGGCATCATCGAAAACGGTGGAGGATGCGGGTTTCTCCCTTCATCAGGAGAAAATCACTTTTCACCCCGTTGGGGATGGTTCTTGGCCGTTCAGGGGATGAGGTCAAGTCGGGGATGAGAGACAGCATCGCCATCGTTTCCGGCATCATCGAAAACGGGGGATGACGCGGGTTTCTCCCTTCATCAGGAGAAAATCACTTTTCACCCCCGTCGGGGATTATTCTTTGGCCGTTCAGGTAGTGGAGTCAAGTAGGGGATGAGAGACAGCATCGCCATCGTTTCCGGCCTCATCGAAAATCGGGGATGACGCGGATTTCTTCTTTGATAACGAGAAATGCTCAATTCGCCCGTTTGGGGGTGGTTTTTGACCGTTTTCGGAGGGTTGCCCCACTCAAAAAGAATTTTAACCCCTTCCATCGTGCTAATCATCCTCGAAAACGGGGGGGAGGTGGTTTGGTAGCATTCTAAAATACTGACCAATTTCGGGTTTTTTTCCGACTCACAGAATGTACACATCGGAAACGGTGGAAGACGCGGGTTTCTCCCTTCATCAGGAGAAAATCCCTTTTCACCCCCGGTGGGGAAGGTTCTTGGCCGTTCAGGGGATGGGATCAAGTCGGGGATGAGAGACAGCATCGCCATCGTTTCCGGCATCATCGAAAACGGGAGATGACGCGGGTTTCTCCCTTCATCAGGAGAAAATCACTTTTCACCCCCGTCGGGGATCATTCTTTGGCCGTTCAGGTAGTGGAGTCAAGTAGGGGATGAGAGACAGCATCGCCATCGTTTCCGGCATCATCGAAAACGGGATGACGCGGGTTTCTCCCTTCATCAGGAGAAAAACCATCCCCGACGGGGGTGAAAAGTGCACCTCCGTCGAGGGTGGTTCTTGGTTGTTGAGGGGGTGGGATCAAGTCGGGGATGATAGACAGCATCGATGACGCGGGATGACGCGGATTTCTTCTTTGATAACGAAAAATGCTCAATTCGCCCATTTGGGGGTGGTTTTTGACCGTTTTCGGAGGGTTGACCCACTCAAAAAGAATTTTAACCCCTTCCATTGTGCTAATCATCCTCGAAAACGGGGAGGAGGTGGTTTGGTAGCATTCTAAAATACTGACCAATTTCGGGGTTTTTTCCGACTCACAGAATGTACTATCTTAATCTGACGCGCTCGAGCACGTAATTACAACTAATTATTTTTTTAAATATTTTAATCGGCTGCCCTATACACGCAGCACCGTATAGAAGGCTTAGATATGGTGGAGGTACTCAACAGGGTGCAAGGTATCCCCCATATGTTAATCTGCCGCGCTTGAATAAATCCCAAAATCCCCTGTTGGACTCCCCTACTATTAGTATATAATTTGTAGGAACGTGTATGACTAATGTATCAACTACCTACTTTAGTTTTGTAGAAAGCCTTGTTGTTTTTACCGATTTTGATGTAAATCATAAATAACAATGACTAGTGATTTAAAATAGGTACCTACTCAAATAATTACATTTATATTTATAATATAATTACTTTGTTGATAGAACTAGAGCATTATTGTGATATTATCTTGCAGATAATTTTATATTGTTGACCTATTTGACGAAACAAATTTAATATAAAACAAGTTTTTTATAATACAACAAATCTGTCTGAGATAATAAAATTCTTACCGTTGCAATAAAAGCATATAAAAGTAAGCATATGTTCTCTAACATCTTAATGATCTTATTTTTTTAGATACTCTGAGTTCTCGATGATCATTTCCACCATTATTTCCAGAATCGATGGAATTCGAGTTTCGTTGTTTTTGGTGGAGCGGCATTCCAAAATCTGCAGAATTATGGGACTTTTTAAGAGAGAGAGAGAGAGAGCGATCGAGAGAGAGAGCGATAGAGAGAGAGAAGGGGGAGAGAGAGAGCCTATCATTTTAGGAATATAATTTCATTGAAATACATTACGTACAAAAAATACGTAACAGACCACAACGAAACTGAAGCAGGATTATGTGCAGCGTTTCAGCACAATTCAAGCAACTCAGCAATTCTCACCGCATGCCAATCACCCCCAGTAGAGGAAAAAGAGTGTGGCGCCGAGGAGAAGGAGGAGAGCACGGGGCGGGAAGTTCTGTCACAGCACATCTCTCAGGCCACGCACCACCTCCGGCAAAGCCACCAAAAAACCAAAAGCAGGCGAAACACCCAACAGGTGTGCCACCCTCCACAAGGGACTCACGTCCCCCAAGGAGGGCTGAGCACCCCAAAGGTGCAATGAGGCTGTCAAAACGATACCCCTTCTACAGGCATATGCAGATGGTCGTATTCCGCCTCTGCAGATGGTATTCCGCGGTATTGTCTTTGATAAACCTTACACCTTACAAACTACTGGTGAATATGAGACCGGCATTGAAGGTGTAAACTATGTCTTCACAGACGGATCAAAGAAGAAGGAAGGAGCAGGCTGTGGTATAAAACTATGTATAAAAATGTCAGTGTAGTACAAACAGAACTCGCAGGTATAACCTGCGCATAGCCGCACAAGGGATTGCTCGCAGAGAAATAACGGACAAGACAATCATAATCTGCACAGATAGTAGACAATCACTACTGGCCCTGAAAAACTATAAAATAATCAAAGGGTCAACATGGGAATATCACCAAGCACTTGTGAGAGCCTGTCAGATGAATAACATCTGCCTGTGTTGGGTCAAAGGGTACTCACAACGCAACGGCAATAAAGAAGCTGACAAACTGGCCTAGAAGGCAGCCAGCCTGAAAATCCTTGGGCTCAATAACACTACCAATTGCAGCGAAACTTCATATAATAAAGGAAAACACCCATAAGAAATGTAAGACGTTGTGGGATGAAACAAGTAGCTGTCAGTTCGCCAGAAATCTCCTGAGATATCCCAGCCAAGAGACTGCGAGGAATGATTTGGCAATGTCTAGGGGAAACCTACGATTTGTAACAGGAATCCTAACCGGACACTGACGGGTACGGAAGCACCTCTATAATATGAGACAAAGTGACACACCCATCTGCAGAGTATAGTATGTGAACAAGAAAATGAAACGGTCGAGCATGTAGTTTGTGAGTGTCCCGCCGTCATTGACCATATTACCACATTAGGGGATATAATCCATATTGGGGGAAAGTTGGTCTTCTATGGCCAATTTGAGGGAAATGGCCCTAGGCAACTTCATCACCTTTTTTACCACACTAGGCTGGTAGATGGCCTAGGGAGACATTTCCCTCAAGGAGGAAGCCCAAGGGGCCCAAGTGCAGAGGATCTCTGATCCGCACTCCGAACAAATTACAGAATACAGAGGTTACCAAATACCATTTACACATAAAGCTAAACAAAATACTGTGCCCTCCGAACCATCGTGGTCTCCTTTGGAATTTAATTATATATCAACGGAGCTAAATCACTTATTAGAAATCGGGGCGATAGAAATCTGCCTACCTTGTCGAGGACAATTTGTCTCGACAATTTATATTATTCCGAAACAGGATGGGTCTAGATCTAAAAAAACTACCTTTCTTTCCCCAGAACACTTTAAACTGGAGGATCGAAAGGTGGTATATAAGATGTTAAGGAAAAATGATTTTTTGAGGCTTATCATTTAATTCCTGTACACCCTAAATCTAGGAAATATTTACGATTTGAATTTAATCACAAATTATACCAATATACTTTTCTTCCTTTCGGTATTTCTACAGCTCCTCAAGTATTTACCAAATTACTGAAGCCTGCGATCAAAAGGGCTGCGTTCAGCTGTCTATTTAGACGACTGCTACTAGGAAATTCCTACTTGAGTTGTATAGATAATGTCCTTCAGACAAAAATATTGCTGGAATCACTAGGGTTTGTTACTAATTTGGTGAAGAGTATATATTAAATCCCAGCACTAGTGCCAGATTCCTAGGATTCCAGTGTTATTCACGAGCTATGACTATTGCATTAACAGTTGAAAAACTAAAATTAAAAAAATTAAATCTAAGTTTCATAAACAAATGTAGTTGTAAAATCATTTGTACACAAAAAAACTTGAAAGATGTAAATATTAGGCACTGAACAATAGTGTCGACTATGATAAAATAATAACAATAACCCCAGAATTATATTAGGATCTAAAATGGTGGGAAGAACATATTCTTGGGGCGAAATATAGCTTAAATCAGACAAAATTTCACTTCGAAATCTTCTCAGATTTATCATTGACTGACTGCCTGGGGCGCAGTTTGTGGTGACCAGAAAGCACACGACATTGGTCAAATAGAGAAAGCAACTGGCATATTAACTCTTTGGAGTTATTAGCATTCTTTTTTGCATTGAAATGTTTTGCGTGGCGGTTACAAAACTGCAACATTCTTCTTCGTGTAGATAATACGACGGCTATCGCGTATATAAACTGTATGGAGGGTATCCAATTTGCAAAGTTGAATAACTTGCCAAGATACTTATGCGAGTCGCGCAATATATGGGTGTTTGCAGGGAGGTGGACACCGAATCACGGCTTAAACCAGAAACTGAATGGCAACTAGCAGATTTTGGTTTTCAAAAACTCACTGCTACATTTGATGGGCCGGTGATCGACCTGTTTGCAAACCGCAACAATACAAAATGTAAAATATTTATTTCCTGGGTAAGAGAACCAGAGGCCCTTGCAGTAGATGCATTTACTATATCTTGGAAGCCATATTATTTTTATGCTTTTCCACCCTTTTCTATAGTTTTAAGGGTTTAGCAAAACAATCAAAATGATGAGTCGGAAAGCCAAGGAAGGAAAGGTAGTGGTACCTTTCTAGCCAACGCAGGTGTCGTTTCCGATATTTAACTCTTTATTGGTCGACGAACCAATTTATTTTCCGGCAAGTCCTAACTTGCTTTTTTGCTCCAGCCACCAACAACACCCATTGAGCAAGAAACTTACCCTGATTGCCGGATACCTATGTGGCAAGCATTCCTAAAAAGGGGACTACCGGACTCGGGTGCCGACATCATGTTGCAGTCCGTGACGCCGTCCACCCTAAAACAGTATAACTCACGACTTGAACGTTATTGGCATTATTGTCAGTTGTCTTGACATGTTTCAGTCGAAACAGTGATGAGAGTTTCTGGCAAGGGAATTTGCTACCGGAGCATCATCGGGAACCATTAACAATTTCCGTTCTGTAATTGTTCTCATACTTGGCCCTAACTTGGGCGCTAGTGCTAATATTAAGCGGGTTTTTAAAGGAGTGTATAAAATTAAACCATCTGAACCTAGGTACGCTGTTACATGGGATCCAGATATTGTAATCAGCTTTCTGGCGAACTGGAAAAATACGACTGTATCGTTAAGGCATCTATCCTCCAAATTAGCTACTTTGGTAGCATTACCGGCCATCGAGTGCAAACCCTGTCGGCCATATAATTGAATAATATTCGGAAGAATTCAGAAGGTATATAGATACACATTCCTGCAAAGTTAAAGATATCCAGAGCATCGGCAGGGCAACCGATATTGCAACTTCCGTTTTCATAGACAAGCCAGATGTTTGTGTAGCACAAGCGCTGCTAACATATATGGAACGCACCACGAGAATGAGAGAGCCATCTTACAAAACACAAATAATTACCTTTAAAAACCCCATCGACCAGCATCACCCCAAACTCTGAGCCGATGGATAAAAACCACCTTACGTGAGAGCGGCATCGGGTATCGATACATCCATTTTCACTGCACATTCAACAAGACACGCCTCCATATCGGCGGCGTATAGGAAAGGAGTTAACCTGGACATGATTAGGTCAACAGCAGGATGGTCAAAGACCTCGCAGACCTTTGCATTGTTCTATAGCAGTCCGGTAGGGCAGAGGGATGCCTTTGCTTTGCTAGAGCTGTGTGGAACAATATCTAAGTTCTTAAACTTGTAATTAATATTTAAGGTTAATCAGATTACGGCATAGGAAGTTTCTTTAGAATAAAAAAGGTTATCAAGGTTACTCTATATTATTAGCCTTACGTGCTTCCCATTACTATATAAATTGTTAACCATCAATAGTTCGTCGTAACTATAATCTTTAAACATCTACACCTACTTGATCATGGAGGGCGAAGCTTAAGTATAATTACGAGTATAAGATCAAACGAACTTACCTTAAGTTTAAGTTTACACGATACGCTTCGCCCGAGATGATCAGTGCTTATGATAGTTCCGGCAAGATCTTTAAAATGTTGACGATTGAAATGGTGAGATTTCTCTTTAAACATTGTGACCTCGCGACTGAAGAGCGATACTACACCTACTTTGTCATCTCAGGCGAAGCATATCATATACTTATGATTGAACGTCACTTAAGGTAAGTTCGTTTACTTTTATAATTTTTACGCCAACATGAACTTTTTACAGTTGATAAAATTACTTTTTTCCAAATTACTTATTCTCTATACCCCAATCTTTATTAAGATATAGTATTTTCATCGTTAAATTTATGACCTATTTTATTAAAATGTTTTTAGAGCTGTAATATTTTAGCTGAATATATGTGTACTTTTAAACGTCCCTCAAGAAGTTGCATTATTTGACCAATGTAGACTTTATTGCATTGTTTACATAGAATTTCATATATACAATGCGTATTTTTTTCAAGTGAATTTTTGACTTTTAATGTTGGGTAGAGGAATTTTAAATTGTTTGTATTTTTAAAGTGCTGTGTGAAGATCGTATATTTTTAAAATGCTTGAAATATTTTCTGGTAGTTGTAAGTTGAACAAGTTCTTTCACCTTTATTGAGGATCTTCAGAGTTGTGTACGACCTGTTTCATTGATCGCGCCAATATCCTTGGCTATAGATGTGACCTCGATAGGAGGGGGCCGAGCGGTACCATCGCTCTTTACCCCTAATATCTATGTAGGCCGAGACCGCCTCGATAGGGGTAAGCCGCGCGTTTCACGTGACCCTCCCCACAAATGTGATCAGTGTCACGCGAAGTTAAGCAGCCTCCCCCGGTCCTGGCTGATGGGCCCCACCGGCAGAGCCTTGCTTCTGGCGCTCTTGACTTTCTTCGCCGGTGTGTATTACCCCCGGGGGTGTCATGTCGGGTGTTTGAGGAGTCCTTCCTGCCTCTCGTCGGGCTTACTAGAGCCCGGCTGCGCGGCGTTCAGGTTGATATGGAGGATGAGCATTGTAGCTCAGGATGACGGAGCTAGAGTGCTGATCAGCGATCAGCTCGCTAGCTCAGTCAGGTAAGGTAAGGATGTGTGGTTTGGCAAGGCAGTCGGCCTCGCCATCCACTGGATTGGGCTGTTTTAGTGTCTTCTCGATCCGTTTTCTTTGGTCCTGTTCTTTTCTTCGGTGTCGTCTGCTTCTTCTCGCATCAGTCGTGCTGAAACATAAGATTGTGATTATATACTCACCCGTTGTCCAGGATTTGGGTCTTTGGCCGTTTGTGAGGTCCTGCTTCCCCTGGATCGTAGTCCGTGTTTCATTGATCATTTATACTTGAATTTATTATGTTTCATTTCTCTATGTAATGAAATGCTACAAACCCAAGATTACATTCCACAAAACAAATATGAATAGCAAAGAATTTCAAAGCTAATATATATATATATATATATATATATATATATATATATATATATATATATATATATATATATATATATATATATATATATATATATATATATATATATATATATATATATATATATATATATATATATATATATATATATATATATATATATATATGTATATATATGTACATATGTATATATATATATATATATATATATATATATATATATATATATATATATATATATATATATATATATATATATATATATATATATATATATGTACATATGTATATATATATATATATATATATATATATATATATATATATATATATATATATATATATATATATATACATATATATATATATATATATATATATATATATATATATATATATATATATATATATATATATATATATATATATATATATATATATATATATATATATGAAACGCCCCGTATCTAGGCCGTGCGTTTGTGAGAAAATTTCCTAATTTACTTCTACTCATTTTTGGGTTTACCATAATTTTAGGTTAAACTAAATTATCTACGTCATTTTAGTCCAGTCCTCTTTCTATTTTCACAACAAATATCCAGATTTATTAAAATACGTAAAATTATGGTCTACGAATATTCTATTTATTTCATGGCTGTTTTAGCAAAGTTTTAACGCAGTTTCGTTAGACATTCACCTTATCTTAAGTATGTTAATATAAACAAACGAGAGTATCCTTCGAGCCCAGCAACCACATGGCCTGTGTTCACGTGTTCATCCCTTCGATGCCTTTACTGTAACATAGGTAAAGGATTTTCTAACACAGTGTCCATGCGACGGTCGCCTTATCTTAATGGTGTTATTCTAAACAAACTAGCGTAGCTTTGGAGATCGGAATGTATAAAATAAACAAATTGTGAGGGTTCCCATGGGAAACGGCCCGCGTCGGTAGGTTTACGTCACGACAAATTTCGTATAAAAGGGTGAACGCGAGCTTCAATCGAGGAGAGTTGGAGAGCATCCGCTAAGCATTCTGTGACCACCAGGTCCGTCTAGTTTGGCAGAACTGTTCACAACTGTCCAATTCTGCATTACGTCGGGACCGCTCCAGGTCCAGTGTTCTGCGGAAGTACTGTCCAGCAGACGTTAAGTATTCCAGGGCTGCCCCAGGCCCGGTCTAGCTGTAGACGACTGTTAGCAGCGTACCCTTGTACTCAAAAAGGAGAGTTGGAGAACATCCGCTAAGCATTCTGTGACCACCAGGTCCGTCTAGTTTGGCAGAACTGTTCACAACTGTCCAATTCTGCATTACGTCGGGACCACTCCAGGTCCAGTGTTCTGCGGAAGTGCTGTCCAGCGGACGTTAAGTATTCCAGGGCTGCCCCAGGCCCGGTCTAGCTGTAGACGACTGTTAGCAGCGTACCCTTGTACACAAAAAGGAGAGTTGTTGAATATTTAAGCTGACGTTCCGTGTCTCATCCAGGACCGTCCAGTCTGGCAGAATTATTCACAATTGTCCAATTTCGCATTACGTCGGGACCGCTCCAGGTCCAGTGTTCTGCGGATGTGCTGTCTAGCAGACGTTGAGTATCCCAGGGCTGCCCCAGGCCCGGTCTAGCTGTATACGCCTGTTCGCAAAGCACCCTTTGTCTACAAGAAGCGAGTAATTTCCACCCGTGGATCCAAGTTATCCGTACCAGCCATGGACACGTTCCCGACCCACAGCGATATTCTCGAACCCGGGGAAGTCAGGGATACGAATCTCTCGCTATTCCCAGCACTAGGTAATGTCACCTAGGGTCTACCCCTGCTGCCATGTCCTACATCGTTGTCTTCTATTTCAATCTAACGTCCTAAATCATTGATGTGGAACTTGGCAGTTAAATATTCGTAATTCATTCGTAAATCCACGACTCTATATCTCCGTCTACGGTATAACCCCTGGTTTTTCTGTGTTACTTGAAGCTTAGTATGATTAAGGTTCACTATGTAATATAAATTCTTCTTATTAGCATTTTATCATGTCCGAGGGAATCAATGTGCATAAATCATTCTAATACTTTAATTGATTTGGGTAATGAGTTGTACAAAACAAACGCATTGTTTCACACTTAACGTAATTGTCATCCGCTGTCCTTTTGTCCTGCTGTAAGAGTCGGTAACCGCAATCACTACCTGCTTCAAGTGGTTGTCGGCATTTGCGGTAGCATCTGGACCTCTCTAAGTTGCACCGGATAAGATTTGACACGTGCCTCTTTGCTTCATATGTTTCGGTATTTACCGATGGCCATGCACACCAGTGGTTGTTTTATTATTCGTGAATCTTTCCCACTTAACGGTCAGCGACGCCCCGCAGATGGGGAGCGTTTTGGATCGTAAGGTTCACGGAACTAATCGCACAGGTTTTGTATTGGCCAGGATCTCAGAATATACAGGGAAGTTTTTCCCCAGGCATGTGAAATTTTACTTGTGTAGTGTTTATATAGGATAAGATTTGACGAGTGTCTTTTGGTTCATTATACTCAATAGGTACCGATGTCCGATGCACACCTTGTGTATTGTCTAGCAAGCCGGCGAACCGACCACTCAAATCTATAGAGGGTACTGGCATCCAGTTATGCCCCTGCGAGCCCTGCACCGATTGGTGCGCCCAGAAGAGACGATTGTCCCTGGGGAAATCTTCAGAGGTTCAAAGGTTGTGAGACAATAATACAAGTTCTGTATTAACTAGGGTACTCAACATTATACAGGGAAAATTCCCTGGGCACCGTGAAGTTTTACCTATACTGAACTTCGGTAACTCCTGCGTGGTCCCAATCACATAATTTTGTTGATTGCCTACGCTCATATCAAAATGGCGATTGCCATAAACAATGACATTGCGTCATTGTTTGTTTGTACGATTCATTATCTAGAAGTAAATGGTACCAAGGTATCTACACGTCTGTTTCCCTCATTTGCAAATATGACTATGGTCAGAATAAATGTCCTAAAACAGTTTCCGTATTTTATTGAGTTTACGTTCGAAATTAAGTAACCAATCCTGTTGTGTTCCTAACAAAGTATAGTCTTACACCTGTATTACAGTGCTATATAAAGATCTAAACACAGTGTCATTAAGCCAGAGTGTCACAGCTATCAGGGTTTTCCAAGTGTTCTTTTATGTTATAAATTGAGGTAACTTAAATCAGATCCGAATAGGGACAAGTAATACCAAACTTTAAAAGAATCAGGGTATAAACAAAACTACAATCATAACGTAAAATTGGGTCCTAACCAAATACAACTAGACGATCACGTAAAAGGCCAACTTGCTTGTTTTCTTGTTTTATCGGATGTATATGTATGTATGTCTATATGTGCGCATGTGTGCATGTGTGTGTCTGCATGTATGCATGTAGGTAGGTACGTATGTATGTATGTGGATATGTAGTCATTTGATGGACAAGTAAAGCAAGCGAGAAGTATAAAAATAAAAAAGAGTAAGTAGAGTGGGGGGGGGGGTGCCGTTTCAATATATATATATATATATATATATATATATATATATATATATATATATATATATATATATATATATATATATATATATATATATATATATATATATATATATATATATATATATATATATATATATATATATATATATATATATATATATATATATATATATATATATATATATATATATATATATATATATATATATATATATATATATATATATATATATATATATATATATATATATATATATATATATATATATATATATATATATATATATATATATATATATATACGTATACTGCTCTGAACATTCTATAATGGTCTATTATAGAAGTTACGTCGGCATCACTAAAGCACCAGAAAATCATCGGCGCCTTATTTAAAGCAGGGGTAAACCACACAAGAGCCTCAAAACTGATTATGCACCCCCAACTTTGCTCAGCGCCATCAAAACTGATTATACACCCCCAAAAATATTAAACGTCAAGCCCTCCTAAACGGTGTAAAATTATCTGCTACATTTATGGTAATGGTAACTGCATTTTCACGTAACGTTTACAAACCGTCTGTCCAGTAGTATTTTAAATCTATGAGGAGTGGAAAGCTTGGAATCTTCCAAAATAATGGATTGCACCGTATCATTCATTCTTGGTAACGATATATAACGTTAACGTACTATAAAAGCATAATTATATAGTAAGAAAATAACTTTATTAAAATATATATAATATATTATATACCACAATAAATAAAATAAATAAATATTCTTGTGTCACTTCAATGTTTCTACTAGAGTGTACTAGACTTCACAGCTTTGATTTTTTTATATTTAACCTTGCTCTCTACGCTATCGTAGCTAGCGATAGAATTCGTCTTCTTGGGCGCAAGAACCCTGAAAAAGTCCAGTTTTATTTTAAACCTCTTCAAACTGAAGGTTCGTCTGCTTTTTTCATTATTCTCGGTGTTTCCGTTTTCTTTGAAGGTGTTTGTACACAAGGCTAGCTGGGAATCGCTCGACCTTTGGAAAGTAATATTAAGGTATTCTTGTACCGTGTTATCATCTAAAGCCTTTTTATCATCACTCTTGTTCATGTTATCCACATCATCGAATTTAAAATACGAATGTTGGGAGTATTCTTGATCGGTCGGTATTTCTTCAGTCTCACTGGCGGTGTTTTTCGGGGGTGTGTACGACCAGCCAATTTTGGATATTTTGTCAAAAATTGTACTCTTACCTATAAAAAAAGATGAAATGAAATCTACTGTGCTCGTATGTAAGTTACTTGTTTAAATACCACCCACTTTTGCTCGATATCTGGTTATATTCTTCCTTACTAAACGTCTCGTAATCGTCATAAATGTAATCCTCGACTTTCTTCACAGTCTGCGTCATTTCTTTTATAACATCGCGCCATTCGGCTTGATTACTGCTGTCATCTGTGCTTGGAAAACTAAATTCAGGGTTATTACTAGCCTTCTCATTTTCACTAAGACATCCTTCGTCATCCGCAACTACAGCCGGGTATTCTTCAAGCGTCACTTCACATTTTTCTTCTACGAATTCGTCAGAGTTCGGAAGGTTAGTCATTTGCACGTTTTGAACTTCCTTTTCGGCCGTAGCAATTCTTTCCGTTTGGCAACTGATATCTTTCAAGTAGTTGTTGTTGTCGCAAAAATAGGGCACATTCTTATAAACAGTAATAATTTCCGGGGAGAATGTTAGGGTTTGCGCCCAGTTATCTCTAATGCAAATACCGTTGTATTTCTCGTAATTTAAACAGTTGCTTTCTAGGAAATAAGCGGGATGGCCCATTACCTTGCACTTCTTCTCAATCTCGCGCCATCTCAGCAGAAGATAAAAGAAGAGCGGAACCATTTTCTCGTCCTAAAAAGATACGATATAATGTATTATACTTAGTAACTGCATCATTTTACATCTTATAATAATAAGGGTGTTATGTAAGAATAATAATAACGTAAATAATGTTATAATTTGGTAAACAAACTATTTTATAAGAACCAAAATTGGTCACAAAATTTATAAATTCCATTACCGCATTAGTTACAGTATACAGAGGGTTTATATTGTAATTATTTTTTCTGGAATGTCTAATGGCTGTAGACAAATTATGTACCTAAAACCATAGGCGTAAATAGGGGGGTGCTGGGGGGTGCAAAGCAGCCCCAAATAAAAATTATTTTAAGTACCGTACCGATACCGATTTCACATGAATTTATTCCTAACGTGCTGCTAAGTGCATTGATTGCAATAATGCAATAATACTCTAGCTGGATTATGGATTGGAATTGTATCAAAAATCGATAAGGGCACGGAAGTGTTGGACATTTTGAAAAAATGTCAGCAGTCCTTCTTACCAAATATTCACCTTCTACCCACGGCTTTGGCCACGTTGCCTGTCAACTACCTCAACTGTGGAGGGCTCTTTTTCGACCATGAAAAGAATGAAAACTTTACTAAGAAATAAAACAGGCAATGAACGGATGAGCAGAGTCTAGCTCTAATTTCCGTATACTGGGATATTGAAGTTAGTCCTGACAAAGTTTTAGATCTCATGGCTGGGCGGAAATCCAGACGAAAATAATGAAGTAATATTACTTCATTATTTTTTATTTCAATTGTTTTTGTTTTAATTTTTATTCTTTTTTATTTGCAATGTTTATAAATATATATAAAAACACATTTTATTTTATTTAAATAAATTTATTTGTAACATAATTCACAATATACCTACCTTTTTAAGTTTTTTTTATTTGAAAAAGGCCTGGAATTCCAAAACTTTTTCTTGTGAAAGTCAGTATTTTTGTACAAATGGATTTTCATTGCAATTATGAAGTGCCAGGAAAACGGGTGACCTTGAAAATTTTCAAAATTTTCGCCTGAATTATAGGGTCTCACGGGGCAGATCTAACATTCGAGTAGTGATGCTCGGAACCCCCCTCCCCCAAAATGGTATCCTGTCTACGTCACTGATCTGGGCCCTGGCAAAAATTAGATGCTAGTTGCACCTATGCCTATAACTATGTATAACATGGTAGGTACTTGTCAGCTGCGGCTGGTGAGGGAGGGCTGCGGGGCGCCGCCCGTTCAGGCTTTCAGCGGCCGTACTATAGAGCTCGCCCGCGCCATCGTGACCGGGTGCCGAGGCTGAATGCCCAGCCAGCGCCAGCGCCAAGCTTCTCGTAGCAAATAGTCGGTTGCCATCGAAACGGCAAGCTTGTTATTACGCGATTTTAAACGGGATTTCGGGAGTAGCTGCCCACAATCTTATTTACCACTCAAACCCTTGATGTTCGCGCGCCGGTGGTTTCGTTGTATAATATTGTTTTGAGGTTGAAGGTTGAAGACAAAAAAATGAGGGCGTGTGTTCTCATGAATTTAAACTTTAGTTCTCTGAATTTGACGGACAAGGTAAAAATTTAAAAAAAAGAACGTCCTGTGCCAATATTGAATAATTTAAGGCAAGTGCAACCCGGTTATAAAAATCGAGGAGGGATTACGCGAAAGTTTGACGCAAGTATTTATGATAAATGCGTATTGCGTATGCGTATATAAAATGTATTTAAGATAAATGCGTTATTTTGTTTCATTTGTTTACTGTTCTGTGGCGGTGATAAGTGGATGAAACAAGGGGTACGTGATTTCAAGCATCTCGGCGAAACGATAAAAAAACACGAAAAATCGGACAAGCATACGAATAATATTGTAAGCATTCAGGTACTGGACACAACTAATATCGCTTTTAGTTTAAGTAGTGCGTATGCAGAAAATATTCGCAAGCACAACAAAATGGTCTCAAAAAAACCCAAACGCCCCCTCAAATAAAAATGTCACCAGCCGCCGCTGGAACTTGTTATATAACAAAATATCGAGGGTTTTAACACCTTGCAGTTTGAAACTTTTCAAGCATTTGTAAAAGTTGTAAATTTTTTTAAATCTACGCTTACTACCAGTCAATAGAAACATGAAAAGTTACAGTTACAGTTCGGCCCAAACAGGGCCGAATTCGCCCATAGGCAACTATGTTATTGCGCCCCCTGTCCACTACCAAAACTTTTAAAATACTATTAAAGTTTTTATTTTTGATATTAAACAATATAATATAAAAACAATATATACCTAACACGCATATACCACTGCTCAAACAAAAAAAAAATAAATGGAAAAAGTTAAACAAGTAGGTAGCTATATATTAAAGGTATAGTAGGTATCGGCCACAAATAATTCATATTCGTATAAAACTACTATAATATAACTAATACTATTACTAACAAGTAGCAGCCAGGGTCGGATTCCTTTGTTTTCGCATTTCACAACATTATTTTTTACATTTATTAAATATTTAAATTTAAAAAATACTTTATTAATTTTTCTTATGTTATTTGAGAAATAATTTAACAATTAATAAAAGTTTTCATTTAAAGTAATAAACATTATAGGTACATAAAAAATTTAATTATTAATATAGGTAGTATCCTCAATTGAAACTTTCATCTGTAAAAACATCTGTATTATCATCCGATTTCTCTGCCCGATGGATAATAAATCTTTCACCACCATTGACAAGAATTTGTCCTAGTTTTCTATATTCTTCCTCATATTTAGGTACTTACTTTTACAATAATTGCCTTCGACCAGTCTTCTTTTGAAATATTTAAAAATTCTTCTTTAATAAGTTCCACGACTCGTATCGAATTTTGGAAACAAATTTCTTCTACGAACTTTCATTTTTAATTGTGACCATATAAGTTCAATCGGATTAAAAACACAGTGATACGGTGGTAATTTTAAAACAGTATGGCCCTTTTTTTGCTATACTGTTAATCACATATTGTTTTTCCTATTGTTTGGTATTAAGTACCTCCAACAATTGCTTTTGGTATATGACTCTTTCGGTCATTTTTAAGAAGAAATTCTTGAATTACTTGTTTTTTAGAGACTATATTGGGTATTAAGGAATCTTTCATTGAATAGGCTCTATTATCTAATACTTTTTTGTTTTGTTTTGTTTGCTTGTCCAAGTTCAAATCTCTGGATATTCCTGCATCAGATCTCTTTTTTCATATTTTGTTTCCTTTCTTTACAAGCTGACATAAAAAACTGTATGTTCCTCTGTTAGCTTTGACACTTTTCTCAGCACTGCAGATTTGCTATCTCCTATGTGCATAGGATCTTGTTCTAAATTGTTATACAGTTATACACATTTAGACAAATTTGTTTTGCTTGGTAGTCCAAAAATAAATGTGTGAAGTTCCTTCTAAATCCTCGCCTAAATCTGAATCGTCGGATTCAACCTGAGGTTATAACAAATTCATAGCAGGTTCGTTTTCAATATCAGGATCCACATTTTCACAATAATTCTTCTCCAATTAGGCCAAGCAAAATAGGACAGAAATAGCCGGTAATGAGAATAAATTACCCTAAAGCTGATTTTGTGAGGAAACGAAGTACCTAGGTTATGTGTAAAGCATGTTACAAAAAATCCCCAGTAATCCCAGTGTTGGATGACCTTGAAAACCGATAAAAAAAACGATGCGCGACAAAAGTCACTGCAAATTTCTCGCTTGGGCGCACAGTCAGTATAATGGCGTTGACTGAATTATACATGTATTTCTAGCATAAAGGATATTAAATCTCAGTGCAATAAAAGAGACACACTTCCCAGTACAAGTACTTCGGGAACGGATAGTTTTTTACTTCGTTCCGGGAAATATGTTTATTTTGTGCTGGTAAAATTGATGAAAACATTGTTTCGAAAAAAAGGAAAAGAAGTGATGAACATTTGATGTCTACAATAAAAACTAAACAGACAATTGAGTCACACTTCAAGAAAAGAGATGACTAGTGGGCACACGAAGTGTTAATTCGTATTAGCACATGGATAGATCTTGTAGAAGCAGAAGCAATATACCACAAATCTTGCTACAGTTTGTTCACCAGTCACGACTTGTAACAAAATAGGTCGTCCTTTTAATCCTACAGTCAAAAATGCGTTTAATGCACTATGTAAGTATCTGTACATACTAGTACTGACAATTTGACACATTCCAGTTTTTAATAAAAGATCTGCTTGACAAAATGAGTGAGACTAGATGAAAGCGAAATATGGTCCGTAAAACATTTGAAGATCAGGTTAATACATGAGGATCAAATTATAATAACTAATTTTACTACTATGTCAAGTGTTATGTTTTAAATAAAGTACTAAAATATTAATAAATGAAGAGTGGTATAAGAAAAGAAAATATTATGTTTCTGAAGAAAGGTTAAGATTTGTGTCTGCTGCTGCAGCTATAATTAAGGAAGATATTCAATCACAAATGTATGATGTTAACAGATACCCTATGATCCTATGAAGAAATATGTAACGGTGGAGTAGATGGTATACCGTAATTTTTCCTTAACACTATTATTCATTTTAAGCAATTTTCAAGGTCTTCCGACACTCGGATTGACGGGAATTTTTTACGAAATAAATTATGTACACCCTCTACATTTCCGGAGATACTTACCTTTAGGGTAATTACTTCCCCTTCAAATCCTAATTTTCCTGACCTAAATGGCATCGAAACAGTAAAATTATTCTCCCACGGTCAAAACATTGTTTACTATAAACTATTACAAGAGTCCGGTTAACAGTGAAACTCTGCTGGCAATACCAAACACGAAATAGTTAATCTAGCGTGTGGTTGCTACCATACTTACACTCAGAAAAACCAAGCCCGACCCTGCCTCGGGTTTTACTTAAGACGAGGCAATAATCCGATGTTTTTTATACGAAGTTTTACGACTTTTTCCTTATACGACTTTTTATACGAATATTATTTCTAACGCGTAAGTACTATAAAATGATATTTTATTTTGTATGTGGGGAAGTTTGGGGAACCCCATGAAAAAACGAATAAAAAAACATATTTTATAAATAAAACATATTTTTTAACACTTGTATCATAAATAAGTAACTATTATACCTATACGTTTTCTAGATTTCTTACTGGCGAATCTATTTATAATATCAGTAAAATCATACTGTGATTGATTTTAAGTATTGATTTATTGACAGCACAGATAAATTATTAGGTACTTGAATAATGGCATTTCTAAATATGTTTTTGTCATTTTCAAAGCATAAAATGATCTTTCGAGAGGCATTTGTTATTGGCCTCTAATGTTCAGACCAGTGGATAGACAGAGTACCGCATTGCGTTCGAACCGACGAACGCCTATACGGCGACCATATTTACTCCATAATACTCCATAATTAACGCCATAATAACTTGTAGCTATGGAAATGGAAATGGAAAAAAGGCTTACATACATAGTATTTTGAAACAATGACAACAAGAGAAACAGATTTTCAAATGGTAAATACTGTAAAGTAATACGTTTAAGTTTTGCCGCGGGTATACGATGGAGTAAAAATGGCAGACGACAGCAACTATGCGGTACTCTGTGTATCCACTACTCTGCTCTCACAGAAACTGCGAACCGAAGCAACCTTTGAAATTTGATTAGCTTTATACATACATAGGAAAATATGTTTCCCCCGTATATTTTACTAAATATTAAGTTATACATATATACCTACTTACCTACTTAGGTAGGTAATTTAAAAGCGGACTAAACATATGATGGAATATTTAAAACTTGCGGGTCGCACATGTGGCCCGCGAAATAATAATATGCCTGTCCCCACAAGTCTCACTTCTGGGATAATCATTGCGGTTAGAATTAGGGGTATTATCATTAGTATCATATTATTATTATTATTATTATTATTATTATTTTTATTGAATATTTTACCTTGACATTATGTCCTGGTGTGTAGGGCCTAATGCAAATAGCCTGACAGAAATATTTGGCCAAATATAACAAAGCTCTTCGATTAAGACGTCCCTCGTGAATCGGTTTTTGGTACGATAACTTTCGCATAAATGTAATCAGGATACATAACAGCAGAAAGTGAGAAAATGGAAGCAAATTTATACTTCTAAAACATAACAAAATTATATAGTCGCACATCGCATCTAAAAATGAACTGTAAAATGCGCACTCTGCTATATTGTAATCCAGTTGATACTTTTTCTTCCTTTGGCTCTGGTAATACTGCAAAAAGCGTCTGCACTTGTCAGACAAACAAATCCAGTCAAATTTTATTTCGCTCGCATAGTCTGGTAATAAAGGGATAGGAAGCAAGCCTAAAAAATGCCTAATCACCCAAAAATATGCACCTGGAGACTCACCAATGTCCCCTATACTAATATCATAGTGAACTTCATGAACAATCCGTTCTTTTAAGTTCAGACGAGTTTCTAAAGAGCCTTGAAGTTGTCTGGAATTAATAACGACAACATATTAATTTACTTATGCATTCGATGTAATTAGTTACCCACCTTACTATCTTCTCAATCTGCCATTCACTATTTAAGTAAAGTCTGTAGGCTTCTTCAAATAGAAACTGAAAATTTGAGTTTATAAATCAATTTACGTTAGGTAAACCGTTTGAGAAGTTCTGTTTTTAGTTAGGTGTTGCTAGTTGCTAACAGTTGAAGAACTGCTGCTTCAGTGGGAAACATTATTTTGTGATTAAAATATTATTGATATACTATTATCCAGGTATTCCGTAATGTTCTAATATTTTCTATTAGTCATATCACGAAAATTGCGATAATATATGCAGGTACATATACCTACAAAGGTAGGTATATACTTATATGAAATATATAAGTATATAGGCATTTCTAATAAGGATATCCAAAGTTGCAGGAACATTTATACGTAATTGCATAGAATATACATAGCAATAATGTCTAGAAAACATACTAAATTCAAATTGTAATTTATAACTATCAGATAAAATAATAGGGAACATAAACTGTACAAATGTTACACTATGAGGTATATATCTATCACCTACCATAAAATATATCATTATTAAACTGTATAAACGTAGTGGATCACGTAGTGGATATGATCAAATAGAATTAAATGACTTAGAACCTTACAAATAAATATAAATAAAATTACTTACCTTTAGCCTGGGGTGGATATCGTTCGGTGGAAAAACATCCTCAAGGGGCACACCAAAATCGAACCTAGCCATATTAACACTTTAACACGTTTCAGACGAAAAACAGTGTTTACTTTTTATTATAAGTAATTATGTATTTCACTTGTACTGGCATGTCAAACGTTGATCAGCACAAAACTAAACAATAAAATAAATATAGGAAATAAACATCAATTTCCTTCCCGCATTTGAAAACAACTGTCAATATGCCTTCAAAACAACTACTCACATATTTGGTACCTTAGAACTACGGAACAGGTGCAAGTCAGGCTTTGCCATCGGTAAAATAATATGGTGTTAATAACAAATTTTCCTAAATTTTAACAGAAAAATCAACTTCTCTAGTATTATTATGCAACTAATGCAACTCACACAGTACACTTCTTGCCTTGCCCTTGCATGAATTTCCGGACGCGTTATTTTTTAAAGGCACTCATCTATAAATTTCGAACGCCTCCGTAACGATCGATAGTATTCGAGGTAGGCCCACTGCTATTTATCTATGTGTTCAGTTGGTGTTTTGTGGTTTCTAGTTTTAACCGATGTTTTTGATTTGTTAATTTTACCCATAGACGTATTAATATGTCTATGATTTTACCATACCCATCAGCCATCCATCAGCGAATGTAGACAGAATTTTCTCGAATATAAATTTACTAAAAACGGACGAAATCAATAAATTTTCAGCTTTCATCAGCTAGTGTAAGACATCTACACACACAAAATTTCTTAATACCTACTTCAAAAGTTCGTTGTTATAATAATGTTAGTTTTTCAAGAGATAATAAATAAATTTACATAATAATGATATAGAGACACACCAACAAAACAAAATATGAGGGAAAGAATAATAACTGCCTTTAGAACTATCACACCGGCAGTTTTAAGAACATTGGGAACCTCATTTCAGAAGCGCATAGAGATGTGTGTCAATCAAAATGGGTTAACATGTGGAACATTTATTATAATTTTTTCTAACGAGTTATTTGAAAAACCCTCTTTTTTTAAGATTATTTTTGAATTTTGTAATTATTGCTCAATAAAACAATTAGCCCTAGGGAAGTACGAAACAATGTTCTTTTTTCATTTCTACACTCTACCATTTGAAAAAATGGAGTATCCCCATATACCTAACGTATCCCCATATAACGAAAAAGTTGATCATGATTTAACAGATTCTGATTTAGATTATTGTTTTATGTACATTTTAAAATATTATGACAATCAATTGTAATAAATAACTTATTAAATATTTATAGTTTTTGTTTTTATGTATTTTATTATTTGTAACTATGTATTTTGTTACGTTTCTTTATTTCTAAAATTCTATCTTATTTTTCTAATATAGCCTTATTTATCCAATAATTATCTAATAATCAAAGCAAAGTTTGCCCACAATTTCTTAAGTAATTTTCATGCCACCTGATTTCTACTGAATATTTGTATGTATTTTTAGTGAAGGAACAAATAGTGAGCTGGCAACCCTGGTGCATGTGATTTAGAAGTAGAAGAAGAACATGTGTCATGTGTTATGTCAAGTCATGACTCATGTGTAGTAGTAAACTGTAAAGCGGGGTTATGTTTTCAATTTAAAAAATGTATATTTTTGAGTCCAAATTTATCAAAACAGACGTGACTGCTGTGAAATTTTTTGAAGGATTTTATTTAGTGGGTCAGTAAGTGAACGTGTAAAGAATTTTTACTTTTATTTTTAATTTCAGGCGTTGGTGGTTTTCTTCATGTTTTTAAGAAGGAAACTGCTAAATTGCTACTTAAAATAAATGTATTTGATGGGCAGAAAATTTATGGAATAATTCTTAATAAAGCTCTGAATAAAATTTTGTTGTATGGCGGCAGACACGTAAAAATTCTGGGAATAAATAAAGAACTTACAAAATTCAAAGAGATATCGCACAACATCATTTTAGACTGGATTTTAAGTGCCAAATGGATTAATGATGATACTGAAATTGCTACCATATCCATGCACAATAAGTTGCACATTTGGAGTGAGCATTTGCAATTAATTGCAGAAATAGTATGCGAGGAAAAATGTATATTGTACAGTGCATTTATTTGCTATGATGTATTTGACAAACTAATAATTTTATCTGGTACAGTGTTTAGCGAGATTTTAATTTGGAAACCAACGAGGCGAAAAGATGATGAATGCGTAGTTTTAAAAAGACTTCAGAAGCATAAAGGCGTTATATTTTCAGTGCATTACAATGAATCAACAGGTTATATATGTTCAACTTCAGATGATCGTTCCGCAATTATTTGGAAAATTAAAAATAGCAGTCTCTTAACAGAATTAGAACAAGAAAATGTTTATATTAATGCTGAATGTCAAGTATATGGCCATTTATCTAGAATTTTCCGTTGTTGCCTACTTAACAAAAGCTTTATAACAGCAGGGGAAGATTCTTTGTTGAATATTTGGTCATTCGATGGACAATTAATAAGAAAAATTGAAACTCATCAAGGGGGGGCTATATGGGCACTGGATTGTGATGAAGAAAATAATTTGGTTTTAACCGGAGGTGATGATTGTGGAGTTACATTATTTCCAATAAATTCAAATTTTCAAGATTATAAATTATCAATTACTAAAAACGTAATTCCAAAAGCTGTAGCTGTCTTACCCAACAATGATTTAGTAACATTTTCCGAAAATGGATCGCTTTATCGTTTTGTGAAAAGAGAACGGGAATGGGTGGAGATACAGGTACATCATGATTTGGAAAGTTATGTCTTGATGGTGAATTCGAATTGTAAAAGTTTAATTGCGTTGGCAGGTTGGTGCTTAAAGAAGTAGATATATGGGATAATTACCAAATTAAATTATTTTGTAGGTTTTCAAGGACAAATATACATCTACAAGGAAAATTATGGTGAACTGGAACAAATTATTTTCATTCAAATGAAAAGTAAATCTAGAATACTCGCTTTGCACTGGCTGAGCTGTAACGCCTTTTTAACATGTCAAACTGAGGGAATATTGACTTTATTTTATTTAAGAGCTAATGATATAGTGCCTATAGCAAGTTTTATTTTACCATTTAGTAAAGAAAGATGGACGACATGTGCAGTATATGTTAAGAATACCATTGTGGTTGGAGACAGGAAAGGAAGCCTTCATTTATTTGTAGTAGGAATGCCGGAAGCTGTTCAAACACTAAAAAGAGTTCATAGTCACTTAGGTGTAACAAATTTAATTGTCAAAGACGAATTTGTTATATCATTGGGGCGTAATAGTTTTATTAAAACTTTTTTATTAAAAAGCAACATATTATATTTAATCTCTTCAGAGAAACTACCATTTACTTGGCTTGTTGGCATAGTTGACAATATTATAACAGCATTTTCGGGTGATAGTTTTATTGTATGCAGCCAGAAAACAAAGCGGATCATATTTGATAAGTCCTGCGGAGGGGGCCATCGTTCATGGGATTTATTTAAAAATGCAGACAATGTAACATTTTCATATATTAAAGACAAAGTTATTAATGTAGTAGATTTTAATCTGTCTAATTTTTTACCAATTGATTTAGTTGATGGTTACCATTTAAGAGAAATAAACTCTCTAAAGGCTATTAAAATTTTCCATAATTATATTGTAATTTCTGGTGGGGAAGATACCACTTTAAGGATGGGTATAGTGGATTTTATGAAACTTAATAATTTGATTTCGTTAAAATCGCATCTATCAAGTATCAGGTGTATAACGACCTATAAAATACAAATTGGAAATAATCAACATAAACAAAGCCACTTGGTTTTTTCCGCAGGGGGTAGGGCCCAGATTATCTGTTGGAAACTGGATATTATTCTAGAGAATAATTCCTTCAAACGTCTAGTTTGTAGCGAAGAGCATTCTCATTATAAACCTGTCAATTTTGAGGAGTCTGAAATGCGTATTATGGACCTTTCAGTTCTTGTAATAGGCAATAAACCAGCATTATTTTGTGCTTGTTCAGACGGAAATGTTAAAGTATTTTTTATTGAAGCAGATGGTGGACGATTTAAGTTGAAATTTGATCGTGATATTTTCTATGAATTGAAGTGTGTTTTGAAGCTATCTAATATTTCTATATTGTCTTACGTTATTTTAGTTACAATGGCAACTGATGGTAAGCTAGTATTTTGGGATGTATCTAATATTTTTTCCTCTACAACAAAGTTGATGCCTTTTTATATAGTCAAAACCCACCAGTCAGGCATAAATAGCTGTGCATACAAACTATTAAATGACAATTTCTGTTTGTTTTTGACAGGGGGTGACGACAATGCAATTGTCTTGAATTTAATACTGTTCAAAGAAACCGATAATGGTTTAACAATTGAAGATGTTGATAGTTTTATAGACGTGGAAACACATTGCGCGCAAATCACTGGTGCCTTCTTATATGACTGCTATTTCATAACTACTTCTATCGACCAAAAAGTCGCTGTATTTGAGTGGCATGTAGATAACAAGATTATAAGTTGTAAATTCCTCTCTAGATATAATACATCGATACCTGATTTACAAGGCATGGAATGTTTTGGAGATAGTGCCATTGATATTTTTTTGTATGGTAAAGGATTAGAGTATGTAACATTAAAAGGAAATCAAAGTTTATTATGAATAAATTTATTTAAAAACAATGGATGCTTTTTATATTACATTACCAAAGAATACAAGGTTGAAAGAATACAGCCATGTTAAATAATTAAACTAATTATAAAATGGGTTATATGTGATCCAGTGGGCTCTATTTTGCTCTTTCTCAGACTTGTGGGTTGTAAACAAAGATTTATAAACATCCGTAGCATTTTTATCTTTAGCTACACTGTAGTCGGATTTAATCTTTCTAACTTCTTCGGCCTTAGTAACTTTTCCGGTAGATATAACATTACCTATTTTGGATAAAGATGCTGAATCGCCGGCTTTTAACTTCTTTGAGCCTTCTTCAGCTTTTAAGCCATTTGCACTCGGCCGTTTTACAGATTTGGAAGTGGTAGCGGTACGGTCAGCATTAGTTTCGCTACTGTTACTGGATGTACTTCCTTCTCCTGCTTCTATCTTAATTTTAATTTTCTTCTCTTTGTTTTTCTTGTTCTTTTGTTGTCTTACATCCATACGTGACTTCATTACATCTAAATCATCTTCGCTTCCATTTATTACAACAATATCATCGTCTTCAAAGGGTTTTGTGCACTTGTGACAGTTGTTAGTAGCTATTTCCTTTAAGGCACGTTCTGAAAAAACACAGCCACAAGACCAAACTGCCACAAATCTAAATTTACCGTTCATTTCTAATCCTAATACAGGACAGATGTAAGGCGCAGCTCTATGATCTATTGCACCTTCCCTTTTACCTTCACCCTTGGTAAACTCGGGGTTTTTTGTTAAATTCAAGTCCTTGACATCCCTCAAAGTCTTGATATGTTTACAAGCCTCAGGTAAAATGCTACGATCTAGTAAAGCTTCGATCAAGGCCATTTTACTGTAAAGTTTCCCTAAATGGCACAACACTATTGGCTCTTGGAGGATTTCTTGAGTAATTGTGCAACATCTCCATTTAAAAGCCAGTTCTGCATCTTTATCTTTGGCCTCTGGCTTCTTCTTGACTTTCACAAGTTCATCTCTTCTCGGGATAGTGCCACCATCACAACCCATTCTTCAGATGGGTTCTACAAATAAAAATATTACATTATTTATTTATGCTTATGTTCCAGATTTATCTAGCATTCGTTTTACTTTTACCTTATATAATATGACGAAACAGACTTAACTCGTATTTTGATTGTTAAATCTAAAATAAAATCGCAAACAAAACGTAAGGATCAACGAATTTGCCAATGTCAAGACGTCAAGCACAGCCACAGCACAACACACAGAACACAGACAGTGGCTAAGCTAAATCACACACCAGGCCTAGAGACCTAAAGGGTCTCTAACCAGGCCGTTCCAACAGCGCATGCGCTAGTTGCGCGTCGATTGCGAAATTGATTTGAAATAAAAGAATACAGAAATCGTCGCTACCATCGTTCTGCGTGATACTTTTTAGCGATTACCACGTGATTTATTAAAATGTGCCCTCAGAATTTCGATTGCGATTTATTGGAGGTGTGATTACAAAAATATAATTGTGTGATTATAAAAATAGTTGTCATGTAAAAGTCCATTAATACCTATATCTATCCCTATATCTATATCTATAGATCGTGCTGCTCACGAGGAAGAGAATCCCCACGATCGTACCAATGGTAATTGGTACCGAACAGGTCCAGACGAAGATGTCGGCGAAGTATCTGGGAGTGATCTTGGACACGAAGCTCACCTACTGGCCGCACATACAGAGCTCGGCCGACCGAGCCGTCACGAAGACCGCCGCACTGAGCGGACTCATGTCGAACGTGGGTGGCCCGCGGCCAAGCCAGCGCACGCTCTTAATGGCGACGACGCATTCGATCTTGCTCTATGGGGCGGAGATCTGGGCCGACGCTATGAGAGTAAAGAAATACAGAAAACGCATGAGCGCCGTGCAGCGAAGGGGAGCACTACGGATCGCGTGCTCTTATCGCACAGTCTCCGAAGCCGCAATTCTGGTGATAGCGGGCGTACTACCCATCGACCTGCTCGCTATTGAGCGCAAGCGAATCTATGACGCTAGCGTGGAAATGGGCAGAGAACGGGCAGTAGAAGATGAGAGAGTCCGAACCCTGGCGAAATGGCAGGAAAGATGGATGAACGACCCAAGAGGTAGGTGGACACACCTGCTTATCAGAAGACTCGGACCTTGGATGGAAAGGAAATCCGGGGAGGTGAATTTCTACTTGACCCAGTTCCTGAGTGGGCATGGATACTTCCGACATTATTTGTGGAAAATGGGCAAGGTCAGGACGCCGGAATGTAAATACTGCGGACATGAAAGGGACGACGCAGAGCATACGTTTTTCGTATGCAGTCGCTGGATCGACGAAAGGAGACGTGTGGAAGCAGAAATCGGTCAAATCACTCCAGAGAACATCGTGGAGCTGATGCTTGATAACGAGAACGGATGGAACATAGTGGCTACCTACGTGCAGGGGCTGCTACGAACAAAGAGAGATGATGGCTGCTTGACAGACTGAAGAAAAAGCGAAAGGACAGAGAGGCTACGAGCTAAAGCGGTAGAGCTCGCAAGAGCAAGAAACAAGACCCAGGCTGAAGTAATGCGAAAGCGGTTCCGGTCTGGTGTTCTGCGAAGGAAAGGGAGGTGGTTTTTTAGTGAGGTCGCTGGCTCCCCGTCGGACTCAGTTACTCGTAAGTGAGGCCGATGCGGATCCAGCAGTCCCACACTATTAAGCAGAGCGGACCCTGCTTAATGTCTTTTTGAAGATTTTTCCACCGACCCTCGACAAAAAAAAAAAAAAAAAAAAAAATACCTATATCTATCCCAACATATACCTAACTATAATACTCTAGTTACTATTCTATCTATATACCCTTAGCTACTTGTGTAAGTATATAAATACATATAATAATAATGACATTATTAAACAAATAGTTTAAAAGCCAAAGAATTATATAAATGTAAAAAAAGTTGTTTGGTAGCGTTAAAAGCAGTTGAGTAAAATAAGGTTGTTTTTGCTTTTATCACGATGACTAATTTGTTAGTTTAGTATATAATAATATCGATATATAGGTACTGGCATGACAATAACATGAACGAATGCAAATTATAAAGATTTTAATATTACATTGATATTATTTTTATAAAGTTTTTGTTTTCCAAATTACAGTCTATACAAGCTTAAACAATATTAAAGCAGAATAGTATAAGGATTTTAGTATAAAGTGTTACAAATAAAGGAGAGTTTGGCAATGATTTTTTTTCTTTGTAAGTCAAAAAGAATGTCATTTTTTTCCACCTAAAAATATTTTAGATTTCTAAAATCAAAAAGGGCAAAATAGGTTTTAGAGTTTTAGGTATACCATAACGCAATTAAAAAAAGGCAAAAAAAACTATTACAGTCGTGATAATAAATACACCACAAAAATTAGACATCCCCTAAAGTCAAAACTGTGCGGAAGGGGGTTTACATATTGAAGAAAAATGCAGACAAACATCTATTACCCACCAACATTGCCATCTGTTGTGCTGGGGATCGAACGACCCATTAACACGGTGGTCTTAACGACTACATGTATTTGTCACACTAATACGTCTTAGCTCGCTGAGCGCCTGAGCGCTGAGCTATCGTGCCAGTATGATAATGTACACGATATTGATAATTTTTACACCTACCCAAAAATATACTTGGGTATTTAGCTTTATAGCTTACGAAAGGAATTGAAAAAATTTATGCTTTTCAAAAAGGAGAAGGGGAGGCGTCAATAACCATATCCTCGTCATTAAAACAGGTGCTTATACGTTATGCCGGAAATCTAGTTACTTATATAAATAAATGGACGGGAATAACCGGCGATTCTAAATTTTAAGATGGATAGGTGGTTATGAATTACATATCACACATCAAATAAGTGTATCTGATGTTTGTTCTCTGACTATATAGTAGCACATCAACTTCCTACTACAGGAGCTATTACAAAATTATCTTAAGAAGATGGCCAAAATTTATGTCGTCCTATTTTCTTGTTACCAAACCACATGGTTCTTATGCCCTGGGTTCTACTAGATTTATTTTGAACCTTAAAAACTTAAATTATTTTTTCTTTTTTTGTTACCTTAAGAGGTTACTTTAAGAGGTTCTTCGAACAGTTAAAATTAACTTTTAATTAAAATTTTTTAACTCAAAATTATATTTTGTTAAGATGGACGTTAAGTACAGAAAATATGTTATAAATTCTTTTCAGTAACGATTATTACAGCTTCAGGTGTCTACCTTTCGAGTCGAGGTTCCTTTTGTATTTAAGCACAAAAATTTTAAAACCAGTGCGCCAATATTCTTTGTTGAAATATGTCCCCCTCGATAAGAGGGGGTCGAGCGGTACCATCGCTCTTTACCCCTAATATCTATGTAGCCTGAGACCGCCTCGTAAGGGGTAAGCCACGCGTTTTACGTGACCCTCCCCACAAATGGGATCAGTATCACGTGAAGTTGCGCCACCTTCCCCCCCCCCCCCCCGGTTCTGGCTAATGGTCCCCACCGGCAGACATGTGCTTCTGTGACTCTTGACTTTCTTCGCCGGTGTATTACCACCGTGGGTGTCGTGTCGGGTGTTTGATGGATCCTTCGTGGCTCTCGCCGGGCTTGCTAGAGCCCGGCTGCGCAGCATTCAGGTTGCTATGGGAGGATGAGAATTGTAGCTCAGGATGACGGAGTTAGCCAGCTTATCAGCTCGCTGGCTCAGTCAGGTAAGCTAAGGGTATGTGGTTTGGTAAGGCAGTCGGCCTTGCCGTTCACTGGATTGGGCTGTTTTAGTGTCTTCTCGATCCGTTTTCTTTGGTTCTGTTCTTTTCCGGCTTCCTCTGGATCCTAGTCCGTGGCCAGCCGGATCTGCGGATTCCCGTGGTCCTCTGAGATGACGTAGAGCTTCTTGGCGTGGTCCTCGATCATCTCCGTGGCTGTCTTATACTTCAGATCCCTTCGGATGACCTCGTTGGTCACATGCCAAGGAGCACCTACTGCAGTCCGAGGCGCTATATTTTCCACTGCTTGAATCCTCTTGAGGTGCGTCTTCGCTGCGTATCCCCATGTTATGGCTGTGTAGGTCAGCTGGGGGCATAATACGGTCTTGATGAGGGTCGTCTTATTCTTCAGGCTCAGCGTCTTGTCTCTAGCTAACATTGGGTACAGCAAGGCTCGGGGGAACTTTGCGTTTTTCGCAGTGACATCTATATGGTCCTTCCATGTCAGATATCGATCCAGGGTCACGCATAGAGGTACTTGATGTTATGTTCTCCCACTGTATGTTGACGTCGTCTTTCGTGGCGTCCTGTTGGCCTCTGCTTGCGAACCTCCGGAATAACACTGCTGGACTCTTCTCCGCGTTGATTTCTACCTTCCATCGGCTGCACCAGTCCTCGAGAAGCGAAGCGGCTTCCTGCAGGTAGCGGATGGCCTGCCTCGCTTGCCAGAATCTGGCGAGGATAGCGGTGTCGTCTGCTTAGAGGGCCATGGTGGTGTTGTTCGTTCTCGGCATGTCCTCGGTGATGGTTGAACAGGTGCGGGAAGAGTACGGTCCCCTGGGGCACTCCTGCTTCTAGGCATCATCTATCGGTTAACAGGTCTCCTTCTACTTTGGCTCGGATGGTCCGGCCTCGTAGGTAGGATGCAGGATTGGATCAGCTTGAGGAGGGATACCGGAAAATCGGCGTCCATCATCTTGATGGCCTAACCATCGTGCCATACTCTGCCGAAGGCTTTGACGATGTCCAAGAAAATTGCCCCCGTGACTTCTCTTCGTATTTTTCCTTAATCCTGTCCAAGATGATCTTTTCGACAATTTTGCTCATTGCTGGCAGTAGGCTGATCGGCCTGTAATTTTGGGGGAAGAGGTGGTCCTTCCGGGGCTTGGGGATGAAAATCACGTCTGCCTTTTTCCATCTGGAGGGGATATACCGGAACCTTCCTTGATTAGACTTGACTTAAAATGGTGGCTACAACTTTAACAATTATTAATGCTGGATTGAGACATTTTAGATACAATTTCGACTTAATTTTTTTCTAACAGTTCTAGATCCAGGTGGGAATCTTTTTGCAATGGCAATACCACTCATGGATTTTGGAATATTTTCAACTTGAAGTAATAATATAATAATAATATCTCTATCCCTCATTCTAACTGCAATTAGCCCGGAAGTCAGAGACTTGTGAGGGAGAGGGGGTGGCATATTATTATTCCACGAGCCGCATGTGCGACCAGTATCGACAAGTTGGTAAATTCTAACCACCATTCAGTGCTGGAATTAGGGAGACCTGGAAAACCCCATTAGTTAGATCTTGGGAATAAATTATACAAAATTTACTTCGTACCAGTGTGGGGTATCGAACACATGGCGCATACTGAATGGATTTACAGGTAACAACTACACAGAGAACTAATATTCCTACCTGTATTGAATTACACCTGCAAATCCGATAAGATAGCTATGGTCATTCACCAATACCTCCACCAGGTGTAGACTAGTTTCGAGCTGTTTGGCTCTCATCAGTACACCGTAGGTAGAGGAATTAATGAATGATCAAAAATATCAAAACAGTCAAGCAGACTAAGCAGTAGTGTGCATACTGATAAAGAACCCCTTGAAAGTAAAATTTTAGATATATTTTTCTTTATAATAGGACCAAAAGATATGCATCTTTTATAGGTCCAGTGTGGCCATAAAACAGTCAGATCTGATTAACCTAGCTACTGTTTTCCTGTCTTCAACTTTAAAATGGTTGGTTCTTACAAACTTATCAAAAACAGTTTCCTGAAAAACTGAGTTCTTTGTACATTCCTCCCTTCTCAATTGTGCAAAACTGTTTGCATGAAATAATAAACAAGGAATCACAATGTATTTTGGTGTTCCCAGGTTGTGGTACTCACTCTTGGTACCCGACTCTTCAAAGGTTGCTGGTTCAAAGACGTTAATTTTCAAACCTACTAAAGACTTGCTTTTATCCCTTTTTAAGGGCAGTCATCCCTTACGAAAGAGGCTTACCCTGGGGAGGTTGGCATATTTATCAGGAGGACTGTTGAACCCGGTGGGATCAACATTCGATATGTTGAACAGATTACTTCAACTTAACGACTTTTGCACAGAAATGGAGGTAATAAATTTCAATAAACATGAAAACAAGTGCTCATGCAAACTCCAATATGAGCAACTGACATTGGGTTCATTCTATGCTTATTGTTGGCAGGAATGCAAATTATCCACAGAAAAAATTGGATCACCATTTGCACGAACCATATTGAACAAGATGGAAGAAAGAGAAAAAATTGGATTCCACACCACTACACATATTACACCACTACCAAAATTGCAGTGAAGCGCGATGGCAGAAGTAGGTGATGAGAGGGTATGGTCTAGGGACTGTGACAGGGACGGGCTGGGATTTTGCTTTAAAATACGTGCGACCCGAACTTGGTAAAAATGCTACTACAAGTAGTTATTTTAATTCTTCGAACGGCAATACTCATATAATATGGTTCAAATTTCCTTAAGGTAAGTCATTTGACCATTTAATTATTGTCACAATTATTTTCGATTATTTTATTATGTTATTTTCATTTTTGATAAATGTAACAGGGCATAGGTGATTGGAAATTAGTTTATTAACAACTGTTTATATAGGTTAATAGTAGTAGTCATATCGCAAACTAACGGCTAGTTCTGATTTTTTAATATGTTGATAAGACCACAGAAACCTCGACCTTGACCTTGTACATCCAAGTTTGCAGCTTCGAAAGACTTCGTAACACTCGAAATAAACGCGAAATTTTCGCACTTTTTTCGTTTTATTACCATATCTTTTAAACTATACGTTTTTTCATAAAACATATAATTACGTGCAGTCACAAACCTAAATAACGAATTTGGCCATTTTGTCGCGAATGTTTTATATTATAAAAATATTATTAATCGCGGCTAATATATATATATATATATATATATATATATATATATATATATATATATATATATATATATATATATATATATATATATATATATATATATATATATATATATATATATATATATATATATATATATATATATATATATATATATATATATATATATATATATATATATATATTGGTTGGCTTCTTGGTTTCACTTTTTTGGAAAAAATTTGAGCCTATATACGGACGTCGTTCTGTGCTTAAATTAAATCTTTAATTAGCTAATGTAATTACATTCGCTTCAACATCTTCCCCTGTGAAATTTGAAAGTTGCCCAAATCTTAAAATTTCACTTTTTTTGGAAAAAATTGCCAATTTTTGGATGCCTGTATCTTGGTAACTATTGTACATATAGAGCTTTTTCTGATTTCAATAGAAAATTTAATCTACATTAAAAACGTAATAACGTGTTTTATGAACAAACGCATGGTTTAGAAGATAGAGTGAAAAACCGAGAAAAGTGCGAAAAAATCGCGGTTTTTCGAGGGTTACGAGTTAGCACAGGTCTTTTGAAGTTGCAAACTTGGATATACACTACTGGTAGTGGTCCTAACAACCAGGGACTCGGACCCAAATGAAAGACCGGTTCCGATTCGGTTCGGGTTCCAGATTAATTTGAAAATTTTTGTTCTGATTCGTTCCGGTTCTGAGAATATTGATTCGTTCCGGTTCGAACCAATCTTTTTCGATTCCAACGGGTTTTTTTTGGTTCCATATAATTGGATTAGAAATATGGAAATATTGAATATATTATTATGTATGTACTATAGGATAGGTTACATAGGTAATCTGTGTAGCATTCTTAATTTATTTTATAGGCAAATACATCACTGCACTGCTTTTAACCCTTTCCATTACGTAATCTGATAGAGTTCAATTTAAAATGAATTATGCACATTTAAAATCAAATTAAATTGCACTTATAGTTTTTTGCGCTAAAACAAAACCAACAGCCAACCGCAAAAAGGAAACGGACCAAAGCAAAATGACAACAGTGAAGTGACTAATGCAATATCCAGCCAGTAGAACCAATTATCTGTAAACAAAATTCCCTTCTTGGTACAAATCAAAGTAAACTGCAGTCCAAATAACAGAAGAAAAAGGTTTTATTTTTAGGAGTGCGGGTTCGCCCCTAAAGTTAATTTAAAATGAAATATCTGTTCGGTTTCGGTTCCGGTCTACAAAATATTTTCGGTTCCGGTCGGGTTCCTGTTGGAAAACCTTCAGGTCCAGGTCCCTGCTAACAACATATTAAAAAAATCAGAACTAGTCATTAGTTTGCGATTTTAGCGATATCTACTGTACCTACTATTTGACTGGCCTATAGATTAGTATGTAGCCTATAGAATAGTAGATATTAAAATATACAGTGTGGGTCAAATTTTACAGTGAGGCTCGGCCTCAGTTGCTTCATATGACGAGCCGGTACTGGATCACAACCACAACTAAGGTAAATTTTAATAATTTCCAAATTGAAAGAAAATAAAATTTCTTATAACAAACACCGGTGCTGTATTGTTTTTGGAGCATCATTAAATAATTTCTATCTTTTTAAAATTTATATATCAGTTGTTAACAGCAATAATACAATGCCAAAATTATTGCTATTTAATACACATCCGTCCGCATAGCTTTCCACGATCCCCATTGAATACAAATCAACTGCAGGAGACCCAGAAACAATCGTCTTGCATATAAAGACAATCGTCAAAATTTAAAACTAGGGCGCTGTCGTGATGTGCTATATAGTAAAATAAAACTTTTTTCTTTCATCAGTACCTTATCACTTTCGAAGTAGTTAACACTAGCACCATGCGGCGCCTTGTACTTCTGGTAATTATTATAAATGCAGTTTTCGCAGAAGAGGAAAAAGTTTTTAAAGTGTCGGGTGTAGACTCGTATTTGGAAGCATACCGAGTGTTACACGGCGATAGTGCCAATGATTTATTGGATAAGGCCATTCAAAAAACAGATCGGGGATTCGTGGAGCAAGGTGGCGGATATTCCTATCCGAATAACCCACAGCCTCAGTATGGCGCCCCGTCGGGGCCATCGGGGTACAATTACGGGCCACCAACGCCTCAGTAAGTTATAGTAATATTAATATAAGTAGCTGTTACCCGCGACATTGTACGCGCGAATTTAACAAAAAATTTTTGTTTAGTTCGAATTTACGAGAAGTTAATAATTCTGTATTCCTCGTAAAGAAATACCCATGTTAAATTTAATCTCATTCTTCTTCTTTGCGAGTCGATGTTTCGTGTTTCTTTATTTTTTTTTGTTTTTGATTTACGTTATAATAATTAATTATTTATTAGTGTTTATATTGGATTATATTAGATGCAATTTCCCTATTTGAATTGGATTTAGACAGACAGCAGACAGATAAATTTTGAAAACTCCTTACATAGAATTAAGTAGTGTCTCGTAGGAGTATATATGACTGCGGCTGAGCCGTGTAAGCATCCGGTTGCAAACCCTTAGGAGCATATCTATGTATGCATATGCTTAAACGTATCACTCTGATATGCAGTTCATTCATCAGGCATCAGGCGTTTGCTAGACTGATGGTAGCCCGCCGGTAAAGGGTACTGCTTGTATGATAGGTATCTAGTTCGAATCCCACAGCTTCTGCAATTTTTTTCATTTAATCAAATACCTACTTAAATATCACAGGGTTGCTCGACTGACCAGACAATAAAAATACGTGTACATGGGATCATTTGACATCTACAAGATGCCATGATTGATGTCTGTCGCCAATTATTAGGATACTGCTGCGAGACGCCCGTAAATTAGGGCCGCGCATTGTTCACGGATGCGTTCGATTCATCGAATATCTCACTCTGACGCCTGCTATAGTTCATAAAATATTTCGTTTCTCATCGTTTAATTTTTTATTTCTTCGCCATATTAATGAAAATATATAGTCTGGCAGAAGTATCAAATTGGCAGCAGACATAGGCAATCATGGCATATCTTGTAGCTGTGTGCTTTAACCGCCGCGAAACAAACTAAAAATATTCTTGAAAAACCACTGGTCCTCCTTGGTGGTACCTTATGCCATGTAGACGTATCTTTATCATTTGGTCAGCCGTCGATCTTGTGATAAAATTCCTGTAACGTAGGAATCTAAAAATATTCTTGGGAAACCAACTGGTCCTCCTTGTGGCACCTTATATATATTTTCTATCGGAAACGATTAAGGGTGCTCTACACCAGCTGATCAAATCTCGATTATAACGTGAATAATAATGGATTTGACTGGAAAAACGGTTGAAACATCTGTTGAACTATATTCTGGGTTGCATATTTTTGAGATATATTGTAGTCGAAGTTCGCCGCATGTGGGTAGCACATTTAGGCGTGTTAAATGATAAAAAATATTCGAATTTACGAAAAATGGCAAATTATTTTGAAAAATTTTATTGGGAAGAATTATTGTTTATTTTTGTATAAGACAATGTGCAAAGTTGGTCATTTTGATCTGGTTAATTTTCTTTTACGTTAAAATAATCCGTATATATATATATATATATATATATATATATATATATATATATATATATATATATATATATATATATATATATATATATATATATATATATATATATATATATATATATATATATATATATATATATATATATATATATATATATATATATATATATATATATATATATATATATATATATATATATATATATATATATATATATATATATATATATATATATATATATATATATATATATATATATATATATATATATATATATATATATATATATATATATATATATATATATATATATATATATATATATATATATATATATATATATATATATATATATATATATATATATATATATATATATATATATATATATATATATATATATATATATATATATATATATATATTCTACTACAAAAAAAATGTTTTATGTTATTTTTTTTATTATCAGATATGGGCCACCGAATCCAGGGTCGGCGTATGGTCCCCCAAATTCTCCGCATCCCCAACCCGCATATGGTCCACCACCTCCGGCGTATGGTCCTCCAAATCCTCCCCAACCAGCGTATGGGCCTCCTAACCCCCCATCAGCTTATGGTCCACCGCCAGTCTATGGACCACCCTCCGCAGTTCAGGTGTTTTATGGAATGCCCCATGCCATGCTGAGTATCTGGGATAAGCTGAAATTCAAGCTGGACCTATTCACCATAGGAAAGATTTTGCTCAAGCTGGTGATTTTCAAAAAAATTGTCAGCTTGATAGCCATTCTCTGTCTATTGCTCTTTATTCCTTCTTTGAAACACAAAGTAGTGGGGTCGTCTTCGTCATCTGATGAAGATATGATGAGGAATTTAAACTACGATGCAATAACACCAGGTGAGTAATTAACTATTTCTTGAATAAATTAGTTGTAAAATATATGAAAAACACTGTTTACCTTCACTTATTTTTTAGGTGAAAGCCTTAACAGGGTATCTGCGTTTGTGTTGGATGCCATTAATACATTTTCAAATAAGAAACAAGAACACAAAACAATCGAATGTGATAGCATATTGTGCAAAACGCAAAATGTTATAAGAAAAGTCGATAAGAAATTATCTTACAAGAAGTACGTAAAAAATCTCAAGGAGTATAGTTAATTAACTACATTATAATTATAATTTTTTTTTTTCAGGTTGGCTAAATTATACTCACAGGAGTTGCAAACGTGAAAAATACCAGACGGGTTTCATTTAGTTAATACCTATAAGTTATTTATTTTTATTTATTTATTTATTTATATAAAGTAAACGTTTATAACAAATAACAACGTGTATCTAGCTTTTCGTATTGGCTACATAGGTACATACATTGAGTTAGTAAAAGTAAGAATGGTTTCCCATGAATAATTTTAAATTGTTACACGATACATGAATTTTGTCGACGACCAACGACTGCCAGGCCAGATAATAAAGATGCATGTGTACACGTGGTAAGTGGCACAGGGTCTACCACGGCAGGCCAGTTGAGACTTTATTTCGCTGCACACGTGCACATCTCTAAACCTACATCACTATATACCTAATAGAAGAATAAATAATAAATATAACAACACAACAGTATCGTATGTGAACTAAAAACAATAAATGGTTTTAACTTTTAATTGGATCACCGGCACCTATATGACTTAAGTCTCTGCCAGCTCTGCCTAACGGGAACGCTTCCTGTCGTCTCTGTGTGGGTGGTTACTCTGTGGTTGCAGCATACTCTGTGGCTGTCCGAGAACGTGTAGAGCACAGACGACCATGTCAGAGAACAACATCCTGTTCTCTGACCATGTAGTCACCTGGCCGATGACGTCACGTCGTTATGTGACTGATTTGGGACTCGCAGCAGACGATCCGGTCACAACAGTACGGCTGGCTACTATGCGGGCCTAGCGGTGTAATGTGAAGTCGAAGTCTATTATGCCGAACTACGAGGTTACTGCGCATCGCATAAGTGATTGAATCTAACAATTTATGTATTTTAGTTCATCAAAGGTAATCTATGCTCAAAGGTTTGTAAGAGCGATGATAGCATAGAGGTAAAGGGTGTGTGTTGTGTTCAACTCTAATAAGAATAAGAGCGGCCCTAACATATGCTGTGCCGGCATGGTGCAGCGCGTCGGCAACGAACTTTAAGAAACCAAAAGTACTGGAAAATAAATTCCTTCGCCTCATTACAAACACAAATAGATATATCTCCATCAGAGAACTACACCAAATTTATCCCGATATACAACCATTAACGGATGTCAGAAATATTTCACAAAATTTTTGCGAATTTAAACTTCAAAATAATCCGTTAACAAACAACATAACGCGAATTAGAGAACATAATACACCATTTAGAATAAAACACAAATTACCGTACCGTACCAATATTTAGACAACGATACGAAGCATGTTGATTGAAGGAACGTAACGTATCTCGGTGGCCGTCGATTCTGCACATGCGCAGTTAGATACGGACACAAATGACATTTGTATCATGCTTGAAGTCCCTAATGGCCGAGTGCACCGTATGTGTTAAGCCTGATTTATAAATTGCCATCTGTCCGCCGTTAGGAAGTTAGAAAGTTATCCGCAATAGCGCACGTTCCTTTAAACCATTTAAAAATTATTTTATCCCGCTACCGTATTCCGTCCTCCCGTAGAACGATGACTAACTTTCATGATTATTTGGTTGACAATGTTAACATTTCAAAATCTGTTTGTTGCTGGTTCTTGTTGCCTGTTTATTTTATTTAAAGAACGGCGGGTAATCTGAGTGAGACATTTTGTTTATAATACTATTAAGCCTGATTTATAAATTGAATAAAATATTCCGTCCTCACGTAGCAAAATTACCAACTTTCATGATTATTCCGTTGCGACGTTACGGCAACCAATGAGCGAACAAGATTACAGACGTGCGCTGTTGACAATGTTGACATTGCAAATTCTGCTGCTTGTTCTTGTTGCCTTCTTGTTTATTTTCTTTAAAAAACGTCGAGTGAAACGACATTTTGTTTATAATACTATTCATATGTTATATACTGTCGAGTATTTTCAAATATAACTACCTCTATGTGAATAAATCACGGTTAGTGCGTAATGCTCATGCGCCAGAACTACGCTACAAGATTTTATAGATCGCTTTTTGCCAGCGGGATTACGGGAAGCGGGGCTACGGCCGGGCGAGCGGGCGTACGGAATCTATAAATCAGACTAATGTTATGTACTTTAGATAATTATAATAATGTATAATGTATGTATGTTTCTCGAGTTTTTTCAAATATAACCTCTATGTAAATAAATCACGGTAGTGCGTAATGCTCATGCGCCAGAACTACGCTACGGGATTTTATAAATCGCTTTTTGACAGCGGGCTTACGGGAAGCATATATAAGACACGGACGGAAAGCAGCGGAGCCACGGCCGGGCGGGCGGGCATACGGAAATCTCTAAATCAGAGTTTACTACGATCGCAGTTACATAGCATGCGAGCTTCCATATTCAAAAGTTGTCGTCTCTCCGTAGTCTGTTAATTCTATGGTAGAGTCTTATCAACTTGTCAACGACAACAGTTAGGCCTAGCACGCATTAGCAACATAGCAACTTAAATGCTGCAAAAAACTTAAAAATCGCAGAATTCGAATACACTGCGAGGTATATGAGGTGACACGAACTGGCAACCATTTAATCAGGGCAACTAAAAAATTATGTCTGGGCCCAATTTACATGGCGGTAAATGGAACGTACCACTTTAAACCTATATGCGTACGCTACCGATTAATTAGTCGTCCTAGGTTCCAGGGTATCAATTTATGTAGGTACAAGACAGATATTCTGCATTATTTTGGAAATATTCATTAGTGTAACTAAAACGAGACCGCAATATTTACTACAAAGTTGAAAGACAAAATATTCTGACAGAAATTTGAAACAAAAGTTGTGAATGGAAATCTATGAGCACTGTGAAAACGTATCTCCATGTTTTCTCCTTATTATTAAAGCAGTAATTGAGTACCTAATACCATTGACTAATACATACGACCGTAGCAACATCCATTTTGTAGGAGACTACAGTAGTACAGAGTACCCCTCTTACATGAGGTACTCTGTGTCTGACTACAACACATAGAATCTGTAACCTTGAGCTAACAGCAACCTTTTAGTTGAGCCACAGAGTAATCAGCTCTGTGGTTCAGCCACAGAAGAGAGAATAAGCCATCATGGAATACGCAGAATAAGCTCTGTCTTCTATGGTGAGCCCAGCCCAGAGAGTTGAGCGACTTTATTGGTCAATAAATTGCTGGTGCAAACGGAGTCTTAGCGCATGCGGGCCTCCGGATTCTAAAGTTGCTGTCTCTCCGCAGTCTTATAGAAAAGAAATAACAACAACAACTACAAAAAATGAAAGAATCAATAAATAATAAAATGTATTCAGTATAAAGTCATAAACATCTAATGCGAACCAATAAAATTATCCAGGGTTTTCAAAATAATATATCTAATACCTTAATTCAGGTAGGAATCTTGATGATTTGACATGTTAAAATAAAACACTGATTTTTTACCTACCGGGTGTAAACTTAAAGGAAAAACGTTATTCTGTTGAAATATTTCTGGTGTGTTAAAATGACCATGTCACTCTTAAAAAATCCTCAGATGAACTTTGGGGCCATTACGTTTTTTGCAAAACAACATAAAGAGGATACCTGTGGTAGTAACGGTTTGCCTCTTACACCAAACTCGATTATTGTATACGGTAGAGCTCAAATATTAAAAACGATTAAAAACCATTATCTGTGTCAGTATTTGGATATAATTAGAGGTAAACATGGTAAGTCACCAGATAACAAAACTCATCCTATTGTAACTACTCAGTATTATTATCATAGAAAGGACCATAGTAGTATCGCAATATTGTGGAAACCCTTTATCGAGATGCATAGAACAAAGATCCTTTAGTATTGAAGAAATAAAGAGAATAGCTTTTCAAATATTAACTGCTTTGAATGAATTACATAAGAAACAAATTGTTCATCGAAATCTAAGCAGCGATAATGTTCTGTTACAAGAAAATGATGATATTAAATTGTTTAATTATGGGTTGTATTACATGACTGATAATGGAAAATTGGTATCCTTTCCTATAATGTAAGTGCTTTTAATCTAAATATTGTTTTTTTTTTAATAAGTTTTAAGGTTATGATTGATGGTTTTATGGCAGTTGAATCAATCCGTTTGTATCGACTCCGTGGCGCAACGGTAGCGCGTCTGACTCCAGATCAGAAGGTTGCGTGTTCAAATCACGTCGGGGTCAATTTGTTTTTACCTTTTTTTTTCACAGACAGTTATTATACACAGCTCCAGAAGTATATTTAGACAATCCAAATGAAAGTTTAGCAGATCCGAAAGTGGATATTTGGTCTTTGGGCATAATATTAGTAGAATTGACTGTGAACAAGCATTTATGGCAGACATTAAAACTTGGGCAACGTATAAGAAAAGTTTTGAGCCTGCTCCAATCTAATTCTTCTATTTTTGAGAAAATATCTAGGGAGCATAATTGCTATGAGGTGTATTCGGTAGGTTTCCATCATAAACTTTTCGTAAAGCATTTTTTGCATTAAAGAGATTAACATTGTTTTATTGATGTAATATTTATCTACAGCATTTGCCAGATGATATCAAAGATGTAATTGAATCCTGCTTAAGTATTTATCCAAAAGATAGGCCAACATGTGAGGAGTTGCTTGAGAAATCCATTTTTAAGGAATATAAACCTAAACAAACATTTACAAGTGGTATACCATGCGAACTGTATCAAATATTTACTATAAATGAGCTATACTATTGGTGGCAGTTAGCTGGTGGTGATGTTCTTCAAGAACTAAAGAAACAAGGGCTGATAAGATCTAGCCCACCTATATTATCTCTTCCGCAGTAAGGAAAATAAAAAACTTGTAGCGTTTTATAGGTACCTACTAATTGTTATTTTGTAGCTTAGTTCTAATTGAAGGTAGTGTTTTGGGACATGAACGAAATCCAGCAATACTGTATGATCCTCGAATAGTTGAAATGCCTTTGGACACATTATATAAAAGGTTTGAAAACATCCCTTTCATATGCTATTTCCCTTTGATCCAATGTAAATCTGATATAATAGCTCAGGCAGAGCCTTCTCCGTACGACGCCACTGGTTTGCCTCTTATTATCAAAGAAAAAGACCCTGAGTACCAGTTCCATAGGGTCATTTTACTCCGGAGATTACTGCATGTATGTAAGAGAAAGAAATGTACAACTTTTTAGTACTGTAATAATTTTTTGTTTAGGGATATCCATTTACCCGAGACCTAATCATTAACGAAGCAGAAAAAGACATACCTCCTTTACTCAGAGGTGATATATGGGCTTCTTTGCTAAATATTAAAGGCGATTATGTGAAACAGTATTTGAGAATTGATAAATTTACGCCAACAGCAACAGACAGACAGGTTATTATTTTTGATAATAGAGAATAGAGGAAAATATTGCCATACCTAGTTTGTGTGGAGAACTAAGTTTTTCTTTCAATTGTAGATCGAAGTTGATATTCCAAGGTGTCATCAATATAATGAGCTTCTATCATCTACAGATGGACATAAGAAATTGAAAAGAATTTTGAAAGCCTGGGTTTATAAAAATTCCGACTATGTGTACTGGCAGGGATTGGATTCACTTACAGCTCCATTCCTGTATCTCAACTTTAATGATGAAGGTTTGTGTTTAATGTTTATTTCATATAAAGGCACCAGTTAAATGGAATTCTGGGGTTCCCAAGATTTTTTAAATTTTTATCTACCTATATGCTGTTTATACCCACTAAAGAAACATTAAAATATAGGGGATTTTTTTGTGAGCCTATAGGGTGTCTTAAAAAACTTTGGTCAAACAAAAATTGGTCAGGTAAGTTAATTTAAATATAATGTTTATTGACTTAGGGAATATTATACATACGTGTTACGTATTATACATAAGTGTTTTAATAACTGGTACAATATATAGAATGTATAGAACATATATAGATATATAGAATATATAAACTGAGGCATATATATGAGGAATATATATGAATGAGAGGCAAATAGATGCATTTATTTTGGTTAAGTATAAATAATTAAAAAGCTACATATGATCTGATAATCAAATTCTGTGCGCTTGCAATGAAAATATGCATTTTTATTGTTAAAATCACATTATCTTCATTTGCAAGCGCACAGAACAGGCTTATAAGAAAGCTTATATTTTGCGACGAAAAACTTATAATCATCACTATAATAATAGCTAGTGCATTCACCTAATTTGATTATCAGATCTTATGTAGCTATTTAATTATTTATACTTACTAACCAAAATAAATGCATCCATTTGCCTCTCACTACAAAATCCCAACCTTAAACACAAATAAAACAACATGTTTTTATAGTGGAGTGGATCTGGAGAGAAATATGGCTCGAAAACAGACAACTCAAATTTAAACATTTTGTCCCCAATCTATCAAATCGGGTCCTCCCATCATTTTGGAATGGTTTGTGCAGACGAGGACAATATGGGAAAATCGTTTTCAATGCATATTTCGCCTTACAAAAAAAAAGTTGACATAAAAAATTAAGAGTACGACAAAACACACACGCTCATTTAAAGCTGAGGGAAATCGGATAATTAAGTTCCCGAAATATCGCGAATCATAGTTGCGAAAATAGGAAAAATCAAATTGGTTTTTCATCTAGGGGGAGTGGAGTTGGAGGCTCAATTTTTTTTGTGAAAGAGTATTCTAAAGTAAATAAGAGGCCGCAGGCTGGGGGTGGTGGTATAATTAGGAGAGGGGGAAAACGAACATTTTAAAAATGCCCATAACTTCTCTGGATATTGACCGATCTTAAAAAATTGAACGGCTTTTTCTTTGTTTCTTCATACGCTATACGATAGCATTAGCGAATATTTTTTTGGTGCAAACAATCGCTTAGCGCGCAAAAAAACGATTTGCCTGTTTTTCAAACGGTGTTTCAGGTATGAAGGAAGGGTATTATTTTTTCATTTTGCATAATACTAAAGTTTACAGAACACATATACTACATACCTATTATATATTTACATATACTACATAGGTACTTAACTTTTTTGAATAGTTTATTTGGCCAAGATTACAAACAATTTTTGGCAAGTCATAAAATATACAAATATATTGCTTTAAAAAACAAACTATGACAGTCAAAATGTAAAAAACAACAACAATTCACAAATTATAAAACAAGTGGTGTAAAACGTAAGAATTATACAAATATGTATTTAAAACAGGAAAAGATGAAGTGATGTCCAGTACCCAAATCATGATTCATAGCATCAAACAAGTACCTAGCATCAAATAGATTGTCAAAAATTCTGATATTACAACACCACACACAAAAGCAACCGCGGCACGTGACGTTTATGGGCTTGGGCAGTTTTGTGGTGGTAAACTAAAGAGTTATAACGGTAGAGTAGACTGACTTGATTTGAAGAAATTTGACAACTTCGACAGCCGCCACAGCCGACGATATAGAGAGATAGAACTGTAATAGCTGTAAAAACTAAACTGTAATAACTGTAAAATAAAGTTTTCACAGCATTTTTACTGGAGATTGTTAAAAATCTTGCAAAATTGCAGATGTCTCAAAAAGTTAAAAAAATCATAACCTCAACCAATAGAATCCTAGTACCAGACGAATTGGAATTTAATTATACGTACTTTGGAGAAAGAAATATAAAATGTTGCATTTAAACTAAAAAAGTTATGCAGTAGACCAAATGTAACGGAATGCGGTAGGCGGTCTGCAGTAGACCAAATGTAACGAAATAAATGAAACACTTTGTATTTTATTTTTTAAATTATTTTCAATTATTTTTTAATTATTTTATGCCATTTTATAGCGTACGAGGAAGCGAAGGAAAAGCCGTTTGATTTTTTAAGATCGGTCAATATTTAGAGGCTGTGGGCATTTTAAAAAACATCGTTTTTCTCTTCCCCCCCTCTCTTAATTATCCCACCACCCGCAGCCTGCGGCCTCATAATTCCTTCATGATAATCTAACTCTACTCCCCCTCGACGACAAATCAATTTAATTTTTTCTTATTTTCGCAACTACGTTTCGCGATATCTCGCGAACTAATTATCCGATTTCGCTCAGCTTTAAATGAGCGTGTGTGTTTTGTCGGCCTCTTCATTTTTTTACATCAACTTTTTTTTTGTAAAGTCAAAACCCGCCGACATATGCAGAAAACGATTTTCCCCTGCATTTAATTGAATGTGTTTTTGAATAGAAATGCAAAAAAGTAAAAAATTGCGCTTATCTTATCACTTAAACTTTATTTTGTTTTGAAAAATCTGAAAAGTTGAATCAAGTTATAAAACACATTTTGAAGTTGTGTTGCGTTTATTTAATCTAAAAAACTATGGATGTTAATTGGGCTACTACTGTTGCGTTGCTTCAAGCCGGTAAATGTGGCCAATATGTTGCTCAAAGTATCACATATACAATAGCACTGTGCACCATACTTTTACACTTTCTTTTGAACTCGAGCTAATACCAGACGACCTAGAACTGGTCCCCAACGAAGAACTAACGCTCATGATGATCGTTTTATCAACTTACAAAGTCTACGAAATCGTCGTTCTGATTGCCGTAGAAATCAGAAATGGAAATCAACATAAGCAAACTGACAGGCGAAGACTTCAAGAAGACATTCGCCAATTGATTTTAGGCACGCCAAGGGAATTCATGCATTAATTCGAGCACGTGGGGGAAACACCCGTTATTAAATATGCGCATCCCCAGTTTTTGCTAGCAAGTCGTTTCAGTTTTGATTCATTTAACGTCATTTTGCCACAACCATTAGTGCTTTTTCGACCTCTTTTTCCAACTTGTAACAAAACAGTTTTTCTTTTCAGATAAAGGTTCAATTTTTGTCAGAGATTACTTAAAACATTAATGTTGTTTTGTTTGTGTTTAAAATATGATAATAATAATCATAAAGCGTTAACATTTTAAGTTTGTTTAAAAAACTTCAACTGCTCTGTTTGTTGTGCTGGTGAGAGATAGGTATATATAATATTACTTATTATACTATATTTTTTTAGCAAAAGCATTTGCATGTTTATCTGCATTTGTGCCGAAGTATTTACACAAATTTTTCCTCAAAGACAACTCTGCTGTTATAGAAGAATATCTTGCGAAATTCTCTCAGCTCATCGCATTCCACGATCCAGTACTTGCCAATCACTTGCACGATATCAATTTCTACCCGCAACTGTTTGCCATTCCGTGGTTTCTAACACTTTTTTCACGTATGTTATGTATAAAATACTTTATCACAAAATATGTATACTAATGATTCTACTTTAGATGTGTTTCCCTTGTACAAAATTTTACACTTATGGGATAAAGTACTGCTGGGAGATTCTGCTTATTCCTTACATATTGGCTTGTCTGTATTGACGCAATTAAGAGATCGTTTATTAACGTCTGGTTTTAATGAATGTATACTGCTTTTCTCTGACTTACCAGAAGTTGATATAGAAAAGTGTGTGATTTTGTCTACAGCCACATTTATGTCTACTCCGAAAAGTATCACTGACAGGGAATATGAAAATGAGGAATTCCGTAAAAAGGGACAACTTGTAAGTATATTTTATTAAGATATTTGAAATTTTATGTTTTTGATCTGTATTTTTCAGGATATATCAGGAATTACTGTGGACGAATTGAAGAAAGAGCGTTGCCCTCGAATTAGTGCAAATGATGTGATTGAACTGCTCAAAAATTACCAAGATAAAATTTTAATAGTAGATATTCGAAATGTAACACAGTAAGTTTGATAGCAATGACTAAATTAAATAACTAAATAATCTTTTGCATTTCTGTCTGATACTATTTTTAGGTTTCATAGATGTGCTTTAGTTAGCAGCATAAATATACCATTTTCTAGTGTGTCGTTTAGTGAAAATAAGATTGAAAATGTGGGACAACATGGTGCGGCATTAAAGAATACTTGCGATAAAAATGTCGTTATAGTGGGAAGTGAAGACACGGACCTGGAAATCGTAAGTTTTCATCAAATTCGGAATTCACATAAATATTTATTTGTCTTTGCAGTTTCCTACTTTTCTTCTTAAATGCAATGTAAAAAGAGTTTGTGTGCTGCACGGTGGTTTCGATATACTTTTACCTTTGTCTTCTAATTATCCTGCATTATTTTACTGATAAAATTTGATCTAAGAGGTTATAGTAACAGTTCTAGATGCTACATTACCCTAGAGTTTTTGCATTGGAAAATCTCTGGTTTCATATCTGACCAAGGTATAGTAAGTATGTGATTATTGTAAAAAGAAAAATAAAATTTATAGCAATCAAGTGGAGTTTGATGTATATGCATTACCAATTTCCTCCCTCCCTGTACTATATAGGGGATTGGGGTAAATGCACATGTAAAATAATAAATTCAACTTCAGCAGACACAAAAAATCCAATCCACTTAAATTTTGCTGTAAAATTTTACCTCAATACTATGAAAGCCATTATGTGACAAAGGGCAACATTGAAACTGGTTCAACATAGTTCGTTTCTGAGATTTTTTTAATTTTTTTTTGCGTCTGTGAGGTGAGGCGCATTTTCCCCATTAAGCAGGGGTAAATGCACCACACCATATAAAAATTTATTTCATAAATATTTAACAAAATGGTAAAGTGCAGGTCATAATTCTGTTCGGAAAGGGAATAGCGACCCAAGAAGTCCTTTGTTTATTATTTAGAGAATTCTAAGAAGGTCCACATTAAATGAGTAATGCATCTTGTAGTATGTTTTCTTTAAGTACGGTCTTAGCAAAATTTCATAGCTTCGTAATCGTAAACAGATGTGTAACTACCAAAAAGTAAAATATCTCAAACCAATTGTAAAATTAACAGGGTCTACCCATAAAAGGGACATGAAAAGATTCGACCATAAATAATAGTTGTCTGTTAGAAGCGTCACTTAATTTATGGTTTCCGGGTATGGGAAAAATGGCCAACAGCTAACTAATTGATGCAGAAAGAGTAATCTCAGAAATGTCATATAAAATGTTTAGTTTCTATTTTGCAACCAGATGTCGTTATCGTACGGGGATAGTTTCCTAAGATTATGTAAGGGGTAAAGTAGGTCCCGTAGGATTGGTGGAGATTTCACCCCCAGTAAGTGGTATTACTTAAAAGGGATGAAAGATCGGCTTTGGTCCCGCCCAGCGAGGACTGGAGCAACAATCTTAGCCAAAGTTATTCAGTTTCCGGCAGGTTTTCAGATAGTGAATTCGGGTTTAAAGTCAAATAGCTTAATAAGCGGAAAGTCACTCAAAATTGTTCTATTAGAGTCAGGTCTACTTAACCCTAGCAATTAGCTTTGTTTTCATATGAATAGATTTATTATTTGCGTGACGAATCTGGTTGTGTCCAAATTTATAGTTTGTTTAGTGTAAATGTTTTATTGTCAACGTAATTTATTCTGTTAAATATTAAATATATATCTTGGTTTGAAGTTATTTGAATTAATCTCTTGACCAACGAAATTCAATATTATCCGACAAAGTTAGTTCGTGAATCTTAGTAATGATGTGAGGTTTTAGCCATACAGGATTAACATCGACATCATGAGAGCATATGAGGTAAGCTAAATCTCCATGTATCAATATTAAGATTTCCCCTTCTAACTTTAAAGCATACGCGACGAACCCAGGACTATGAGATCTTGTGTGTATAGATTTATGTATGTATACATATTTTTGCAAACCCCGACGCTCCTTTTCATTTTAACATCGGTCAATCTGGTATAAACCCCAGTGGTTACAAATATATAACAAGTAATGGTAAGTAAGCCAAACTTGATAATGATATCTATGTGAAAAATATATGAAGAGCAACCGCTAGTGAAAAAAGTATTTATTCAATAATGTTAAAATAAAACTGTCAACATAAAAAGCAGCTTAAAATAGTAGGTATAGAAAATAATCTAAGATATATGGTAGCTGGTAAAATTCACATTGAAAATCTGTCATCTTCTGTCAACCATTGGAAGTGGCAATTTTTTAAATATGTCGATCAGATATAATGCTGATATCATCAATAGAGGGCCATTTAAAAACGCCTATGTTTTTATTTATGATTTGAAGAAATTTAACTTCATATACTTTTTCATTAATCATGTTTTTGTGTAATTTTCCCTACAAAATATCTGCAACTCTTTTATGTTGGATATATGATTTGAACGTAATCCCCAATTGTTATTTCTTCCACTTCGAATAATGAGTTGTCAAATTGTTCATCACATGTATCACATGCTGTACTTGAAATACTTGATATATCAGACTCAGAATATTCGCTGGGAATTTGCTGAAACTTACTGTTTCGACGTTGTTTTTTTAAAGTTCCTTGTTTACTTTCTTATTTTTCTTCTTCTGCTTTTCTTTTATCTCGGTTTACCTCCTCCACTATATTAGTGGCAGTAAGTATTTCAGCAGTTCCCCCAATCTTTCTTCTCTTTGTGTTAGGAACAGTAAGGTTTTTCTGTTTGATATACAAGCATGTCTTTTTTGCACTTTTTTTTGTAGTTATATTTTCCGCCGAAGCTGGTAGTTCATTTGGCTCTTCACTTTCAGGTTGAGATGTGTTAGGTGTAGGATTCTCATAAATAGCATCCGTTTGTTTGTTTTGCTCAGGGTATTGTCGCGTAGTTTTATACCTCTGCTGAGCTAATTTATCAAACAGTGATTGATCTATTGCTTGTCGGTTAACGTGTGTTTTACTAACAATTTTCATATCATACCGGAATTTTTTTAAATCCGTTAATAATGTTTTCTTCTGTAAAAGCTGTCCAAGCGGTTCCTAGAAGTTTGGAAAAAGTAGCTTTATTTGGTCTTGTGCCAATATGTTCTCTTTGCCATACGACTAAAATAGCATCTCATTTTGTTTTTATACCTCTAAAACATGATATATCTAACGGTTATAAGATGTGCGATGTGTGTACGGGTAATTTGAGCAGTGTTACGTTATTTTCCTTTGCACATCTGATTACTTCAGGAGTGACATCAGATTTATGACCGTCATATATTAAAAGAAAAAAGAAAAAATCTCCTGCAAACCAGTTTAAAAAAATCTCTGCCATCATCCACCCTTTGCTGTGGCCGTATATGATGTATCTCGGTAACCTTCTCCTTTCTTGGGTAACCATTGGTACCATAAGTTTATAGCCTTGAAAATAATAAGCGGGGGCATTTTTATACCTCCTGTGCTTACACAAGCCATAACTGATGTATTTTCACGCCCACTCCCAGCGGTATGTCGATCTGACGCCTTTCCTCTTTCAGAGACAATTTTTGTTTTGATTGGTCATGACAAAAACTGCTTTTATCACAATTCCATATTGAATTTGGTTTTTCCCCCAAATCAAATAGATTTATTGTTTGCTCTAATAGATCGAAGAAATTATAAATGCATCTGAGCTCTGCTGTTTTCGCAGATGCTCTAGTGCTTTGGGTTTTTTTAATGAGAGTTTGTGTTTGTTTTTGAAGGACATCCACCAATCCTGACTAGGACTTTGATTTTTGAAAGGAGTTTTAATTTTGTTTCGCTTTACATAATCTACTAAGTCTAATACTTCAGTTTGTGACAACCCAGATCCAGTATTAGCTATAGTTTTTAGACAATTAGCTAACTCTTATTCAACATCAGGTGAAAATGCACCAGGTCCTCCTCCTCCTCCTCCTACATTAGAGCCTTTAACACCACATTTACCACTAGGATGATCTCGTAAAGTTTCTCGGGGTATGCCATATGCTAAACTGCAGGCTTTTATAGTAATTTCTTTTTTCTTGTATCTTTCCAAAGGTATGGTTAATTGTTCTTGAGAATAATTATTTCTTCTTGTTTTTCGCCATGAATAGGTGCAAATGCCCCACGCCACCCCATACTACACGATCAGACAAGGTCACACAACTGACACAACTTGAAATTTGACTACATAGCAACATAGTTAGGATTACCATCTAGGCAACAATATCTACATGATTTAGTTTAAACACAGTAGTAAACAAGGGTGATATTATTTTTTAAATAAAACTGCTGCAAATTACTTTAATTTTCAAAATAGCAAAATTCGATTTAACAACCCACAACCTCACATGCTTTTCTGGAGTAGATATACGTGTTGAAAGTGTTTTAGACGTTTTAGAGTTACGGCGGTGATAGAAGTAACAAATTAATATATTTTATTTCGAATATTGGACGCCGTTGGCGCAAATGACGCAAATACCCCGAAAGTTCATTAACTCCAACCGACCCTACTTTCCAATATTCCAATTCATTTGAAGTTGAACAATATAATATAAATGAGTGTGCAAAATCCAAACTGCTGAAATTGAAAACATTGAAATCACTCAATGGATTGGGACGATTACTTTTTTGTCTTAATGTTCGTTCCTTGTTTTATAAAAGTACTCTTGATGAGTAACTTAGATATTGTGTTGTGTAATAGACATAATACGGAACTCATTATAATAAAATAGGCATTAATTTTAGAGATATAATTTTTTTTCTGAAATCTAATGCACACTGATTTAAGGTGCGCTTTTTTTGATACAGCCACTTAGACACATTTTTTGTATGTATTAAACATTTAATATTATTTTAGAGCCAAAAGATGTGGTTTTAGAATAATCATTTATTGTTACTGTCATTTATTGGACAGGTGAAATCAAACAAATGTGAACCAAATAAAAAAATGTGAATCAAATAATTTTATTATCTGGGTAATATAACAGCAATGTTATTCCAATTTTAGATTGTCATAGAGTTGGTGGTCTCTGTGCATGTACCTAGTTCAGGATTGCAAAATCTGGAGATTTTTCTTGTCAATTTTAATGGGTTCATTGTAGAGCTGGGTAAGGTTCTGTTACATTTGACTTCAGTCTTCTTTGCGGAAGTGGTTTAAACTCATCAGAATGCCTTAACTTATATAAGACATCCCTCTGATGTCGGTTACAGTCGGATCGCCAGTTTTTTCTTAGGCCTAACTGAACTAAAATTGATTATTACAAAGGTTGATTATTACTGCTTTTTCCTTGCCACACCCATTCTTTCAATATAATGTGAAGGTTTATTGGCGGTTGGAAAAGCTGTTCCAAGGTAGAGTGGACTATCGCTATCAACCTACATCATTGTATGTCCTTTTTCTAATTATGATTTGCTCAACTTCTACAAGATTATTTGGTGTGAAGTTAGCTAACTCAAAATAAAAATCGAATATTGCGATTTTTATTTTGGTACCCACAACTCTGAAAATAGAACAATTTTCTTGAACTGTGAATGCTTTTTTAGAAAGTCAATTATGTAACTTGTGAATTGGTTTGAGGTAACAGTCCCATTTTCTTCGCCTCGCACATAAAGGAGCACATCTTCGTTGTTGGAGATGTAAAGGGTAAAGATGTGTACTTGAAGCTTTTGGGAATAATACTGTTTGGACACAAGAGTTTGAGGTTAAGTAAGATGCATGGTAAGATGCTTTGTACAGCCATTGTGACTATACTAATATTTCATCGGATAAATTAGCAATAGCACCTTGTTTTCTATGTGGTGAAAACATTCTCATTCTCTCCCTTCCTTAACAGAAACACACACGTCGCAATGGTCCTTCCTCGGCTTAAAAATAGATCTTTTTTCTCTTCCTAAAATTTCACAGAATTTTTTTCTCTCCACAGTGCTTTTTTACCATTTTCCTGACACCATTATTTAAAAATACTGTGCATGTGGTTTAATGAATTAAAAGTAGAGACAACATAGGTACGGGAACTTGAAGCCCCACAATAATGGCTTTCCACTTTTGGTAGTTGGTTTAACTATTCTAGCGCAGAGTCAGATTTGAGCTTTTCTGCCTACTCAGAAAGCACTCACCACTTCTAGCTTAAGCTTGGGGATTGAATATGAAACTCTCTAAGGCCTCAATGACCTCAATCTGTCTACTCCTCAGAGAACTTTCTTACAACCTGAGCTACAAAAACTTTTTGTTAAATGTTTTTCGTCTGACGCATTGTGTTTTGCTAAAAATTGCTATGGCGTATCCGATTCCGAATACTTTTGCCGGTTTTTATATTGTGATGTAATGTTCTTTAACTTTCCGTTTTTAGGGTTGTTTCAAAGTTTCGGAATTTTTCTTGGGTGCGAGGATTTTTGCAGGTTTTTTTATTTCTAACGTTAGTGTGTTAGTACTACATTAATAAGCTGGGTTAAAAAGAAGCATGTACATTTTCCTTAACCTATATGTCTGTTTATTTTTTGGGCATCCTTTTATTATTTTGTATTATATTGTACGAAACCTGGTATAGTTTTTTGTTCGAATTCATGTATCCAGTGTAGGCATGCCAGTTATTTGGTGGAGTGTTGTAATTTTTACTCTGTCTCTTAGGCTAGTATTAGTGGCTAATATAAGGGCTTTATTTTGGATTAACTGTAGTTGTTTTTGCTGATATTTAGTTACCCAAGAGTACCAAACAGCAGCCGCGTATAAAAGTATCGGTCTTATGTATGCTATGTATAATCAGATTGCTGTGTGTGTGGATGAATGTTTTATGAGTGTTCCTATTTTGTGAATTCTGTATCTTGCCTTGTTGATATTTTGGTTAACATAAGTGGTTTCACCACGAAGGAAAGGAAGGAAGGTTCTTTCTTTCCTGGACATCGCTAAAGCTTCGACAGAGTGTGGCACGACGGATTGGTAATCAAGATGATGGACGCCGGTTTTCCAGTATCCCTCCTCAAGCTGATCCAATCTTACCTACTAGGCCGGACCATCCAAGCCAAATTGGAAGGATAGGTGTCAACCGACAGACGCCTAGAAGCAGGAGTGCCCCAGGGAACCGTACTCTCCCCGTACCTGTTCAACCTATACACCGCGGACATGCCGAGGACGAACAACACCACCATGGCCCTCTACGTAGACGACACCGCCATCCCCGCCAGATCCTGGCAAGCGAGACAGGCCACCCGCTATCCTGCAGGAAACCGTTTCGCTTCTCGAGGATTGGTGCAACCGATGGAAGGTGGAAATCAACGGGGAGAAGAGTCAAGCAGTGCTGTTCTGGAGGGTTCGCAAGCAGAGGCCAACAGACGTGTCCTGTTGGCCTCTCTGCATGAACGACGTCAACATCCAGTGGGAGAACAACGTCAAGTACCTTGGCATGACCCTGGATAGAGCCCTGACGTGGAAGGACCATATAGATGCCACTACGAAAAAGGCAAAGTTCACCCAAGCCTTGCTGTATCCGATGTTAGCCAGCGACAAGAGGCTGAGCCTGAAGAATAAGACGACCCTCATAAAGACCGTCCTACATCCATAGCTGACCTACGCATCCACCGCATGGGGATATGCAGCGAAGACGCACCTCAAGAGGATCCAAGCAGTGGAAAACATAGCACTTCGGACTGCAGTGGGCGCCCCATGGTATGTGACCGACGAGGTCATACGTAGGGACCTGAAGTACAAGACGGCCACACAGATGATCGAGGACCACGCCAAGAAGCTCTACGTCATCGCAGACACTACGGAAATCCGCTGATCCGGATGGCTACGGACTACGATCCAGAGGAAGCCGGACCTCACAAGCGGCCAAAGACAACGGGTAAGTATAAGATAATCACGATCTTATGTTTCAGCACGACTGATGCGAGAGGAAGCAGACGACACCGAAGAAAAGAACAGCACCAAAGAAAACGGATCGAGAAAACACTAAAACAGCCCAATTCCGTCAACTATCAGCCAGCGAGCTGATAGTTGATCATCTCGCGAGCTCCGTCATCCTGAGCTACAATGCTCATCCTCCCATACCATCCTGAATGCCGCCTAGCCGGCCTCTAGCACGCTCGGCGAGTGGCCGGAAGTATCCCTCAAACACGCGACACGACAGCCCCGGGGGTAATGCACACCGGCAAAGAAAGTCATGAGCGCCAGAAGCAAGGCTCTGCCGGTGGGGCCCATCAGACAGGGCCGGGGGAGGCTGCGTAACTTCACGTGACACTAATCACATTTGTGGGGAGGGTCACGTGAAATGGCCTACCCCTTAGGAGGCGGTCTCGGCCTACATAAATATTAGGGGTAAAGAGCGATGGTACCGCTCGGCCCTCTCCTATCTTTAGCCATGAATATTGGCTCGCGTTTCCCTGCTCTGCATCTGCTCTGCTTAACAAACCTTGCATAACAAAAATGTCCATATAAATAATATTCCGGTATCTAGGTAGGTACTTACCGAATTATTATTTAAATGGAGAATTTCACATTTGGGCCCTTTTTTCTATTATTAAGTAATAAACAAACAGCCCAATTCCGTGGACAGCGAGGCCGACTGCCTTGCCAAACCACACACCCTTACCTTACCTGACGGAACCAGGGAGCTGATAGTTGATCATCTCGCGAGCTCCGTCATCCTGAGCTACAATGCTCATTCTCCCATACCATCCTGAATGCCGCCTAGCCGGGCTCTAGCACGCCCGGCGAGTGGCCGGAAGTATCCCTCAAACACGCGACACGACAGCCCCGGGGGTAATGCACACCGGCAAAGAAAATCAAGAGCGCCAGAAGCAAGGCTCTGCCGGTGGGGCCTATCACACAGGGCCGGGGGAGGCTGCGTAACTTCACGTGACACTGATCACATTTGTGGGGAGGGTCACGTGAAATGGCCTACCCCTTAGGAGGCGGTCTCGGCTTACATAAATATTAGGGGTAAAGAGCGATCGTACCGCTCGGCTCTCTCCTATCTTTAGCCATGAACATTGGCTCGCGTTTCCCTGCTCTGCATCTGCTCTGCTTAACAAACCTTGCATAACAAAAATGTCCATATAAATAATATTCCGGTATCTAGGTAGGTACTTACCGAATTATTATTTATATGGAGAATTTCACATTTGGGCCCTTTTTTCTATTATTAAGTAATAAACAAATAAATAAATAAACAACCCACCGACAATCTCATAACATAACCCTTAACCTGATTTTTTTATTTTTTACAGCTCAGCGGCGCTCTTGCGTAAGACATGTTAAAACTAATACGCGACGTACGTCCATGGAAAATAGACATTTTAATTTAAAATAATTTGTATATTTAATTCATAGGCCTATAAAAATAATTTGGCTTGAATTGTATAGAAATATGTTTAAAGTTTGACGTGTAATAGGTTTAAATACTAAGAAATGCCCAAAACCCGAGTAATTTCCGTCTGAAAATCACTCTTTTGAATCTCCCATAAGAAATACATGGCAGTCAAATTTGCTGTGTGTGTTTAGGAATCCGTTTCAAATTTCGCGCCCGGATTTTCCTAACCTAACTAATATGGTCAATACATTTTCGGTCTCTGCTGCCTGTGCCACATTTTGTGTGTGCGCTCCAGGCTCAGGGAGCAGACACTACTACTGTTTGTGCCCATATTAATTAATATATTTATGATTTTGAGTGCCGTGATTATTATTGTGTGTGGCGCCGTGACGCCGTGGCCGTGGCACACCACGGCCCATGAGAACTCACGTGCTCTGTGATTTTGAGTTATTCGAACTGTGATCTGTACTACTGATAACACAGAAGATAATAGGATTGTGTTGTTTTTAAACGAGATAAAATGATAAAGTAATCGCAAATAATTATGGTTAACTTATCGAGTGGGGTAAGTTAAAAGATCTGTTCAATTCATTATTTTAGTTTAGTGAGATCAGACCAGTGCGTGTCGCGTGAGGTCGAGGTCACGTATTTATCGTGTTCTTTTTTTAATTCTAATGAGTGAGGACGAACATAGCCAGGTAATGTTTTTAGTAAATTACCTTAATTTGAATAATATATGGTTCCGTCGTATATTAAATCAATTCAACAGTGTTCATGAATATTTATTTAAAAACAAATTGAGGTTATTTTATTTGACCTATTTAATTGTAGCACTGGACCACAGAACATAACATACATTATAAAAATGTAATCCTTTCAGATTTTTTTAATCTAAATTGTGAACTTAGAAAAATTTAAAAAAGTCACCTCTTTGATTCAATCTAGGTATATAATGTACCTACCAACTACGTAGACATGTGTATAACATAATATATATTATATTAGCGTAGGTACCTAATCCACCTACTTACCTATAGATATTTTACCTATAATATAAGTATATATATAATATGTCTATAAGTTTACCTATATATATAAGTACCTAGGTATACCTAACAAATTTTATGTAGAGGAAAAAATACTTACTTATACCTACTTCAAAATTAAAAACTATAACTTGCAACCCATTTTTGTTGTTCCTATGTTATTTTTAATAGTGGGAATGTTAGAATATTATAACTTCGCAGTCGCAGAGTGAGATTTAAGTAGGTAGGAATATACCTTCTATAACTATACCTAACTAGGCATTTATTTTTGATTATTAAACATAAATTATTTGAATAATTATTTAAAAACAAACATGGCCATTGTAGGTACCAATATGCAATTTTAAATGATTCTACCTAGGTATATTGAGTATGTTGCTCAGTTGTACATAATTGAATTGAAAGTCCTCATGTCATGTAACTTAACTTAATGTTGTAGGCACTTAAGTTGGCATTATTATTAATTAACTATAATGTGTATAGCCTATTTATTGTTGGAGTATGTAGTAGCAATATCCTGAAATTGTTTTCAATGTACTCCACAATCACATGTATGTTTTGTTATATATTATTGTGTTAAACCTAAAATAAATTTCTATTTCCCTCTTAAATATCTCAATTTTTAAAACTTATCTTCATGTCACCTTGAATTAAAGGTCAAATAAAATTATGTAGCAATATTGTTTAATTAAAATCGGGTACGTAAAATATATTAAAATCAAATCTTACTTATTGGTATTAAAATAGCAACTTATAGGTATACGACATGAATATACTTTCATTTAGATGTTACAGGCTAATGATTATTGTAAATGGGTTAATTTTTTTTTTCAAAAAATTACATATAATAATATAAGAATAATTTTTCATAGATAGCCTATAATTATTTTAGAGATTAATTTTTAATTCTTCAACCAAGGACAAATAAATCTGCTTAGTCATTTTACGAAGCAAATTAATCACTTTATAAAATAGACACGTGTAATTTCTAAATCACATGTAATATCAAGCATATTTATATACTCTTTACTTCTTTAAAGTTGGCGGTTACGTCATAGATATAAACCGTACGAATCAAATCAGTATTGCATTAGTCAAATGTGTGTTGAAACAACTCGTACGGATGTATAAAAACTTTCCTCGTTCCCCGATGAGAAACGTAAACATAATACATAACCTATAATTTGAATGTTAAAGTCATGAAGACTAGAGACAGGACACTGAGCGTGGTTTAAGCAATGGGACGTTTTCCATCTGAAAAATGGCAGCTTAGTGCGGGGGCCCATGCGTGCTCTGAAAGTGAAGAAAAACTGAATTCAACTGAAAGATAACCAAATTCAGTCAGTTTTGAAGCGTACGGCGCTAGTCAAAAGAAGAAAAACTGAATTCAACTGAAAGATAACCAAATTCTGTCAGTTTTGAAGCGTACGGCGCTAGTCAAAAGAAACCAGTCCAATCAGTAGACCAATATCACCAATAATATTCTCGTTAGAGTTACGATGTACGATATCGTGCCCTCTCTTTCTTTTTCGTACAGCAGCTTACAACAACGGATATATCAACCGTCACATATAATAAACGTTTTGTCTCTCGTTTTATTATTTTCTACCGAAGAACACTTAAACAGCGTATTATGTTGTAGATTAAGAATAATTTAGTGACGTAACCGCCACCTTTAAAGATGTAAAGAGAGTAGTCTGTTTATACTGATATATTTTAGGTTTGATTCAGTTATGATTTATATACCTAGATACACTTCTGTGCAATAAAATTGCTCACACTAAAATATTATATAGTTCATTGTACAATAAGTGCGATCACTAGTACCTGTAATATCCATAGTGCTTGAATTATTACAGGATTTTTTTTCCGAAATCATGGATATTTGGAAAATTATCCGTAGCCGTAGACAAGGAATAATTATCTTAAAATATAATTAAATATTCGTGATTGAGCAAAAAATTCCTGTTATTCATTGAAGCACCCAGTGAGAATCGGTTAGAAAATTTACTATAGCTACCATTTGTTGATAAATTCATCAGTTAAATGTCAATTGTGTCAAAGTGGTATTAAATGGTTATCCTAAGTGAAGTCCAAGTAGCACGAGCGGTAGCTGTACTCGAAAGCGGACGTAGTATGCGTTTTGTTGCGAGATACCTCAATGTGGCTCCATCGACCATCATGAGGCTCAATAGAAGATACCAAGAAACTGGTGGTTACACCCGTAGGCAAGGGCAAGGCAGAAAGAGGAAAACAACTAGAGAGCAAGACAGGTTTCTACGAAATTGCGCTCTTCGTAGACGCACATCAACTGCTAGGGCCCTCCAAAACAATCTTGTTAAGGCTACTGGGGTCCAAGTTTCTGATCAAACAGTTAGAAACAGATTAAAATAACAGAACCTGAAACCCCGATGGCCTGTACGTAAACCTCGATTGACCCTTCAACACAGAAGAGCCCGCCGAACGTTTACCCAAGAACCCGTTAACTGGCAACTTCGCCACTGGACCCCTATACTCTTCACCGATGAGTCTAGATTTTGTCTGACACGATGTGACGGTCGTGTAAGAGTATGGAGACGTCCTGGTGAGAGGTACTCGCAAGCAGCTATTCAGGAGGTGGATAAGATTCGGAAATGGATCGGTAATGTTGTGGGGTGAAATCACCATAGACCATAGAACCGAGCTGGTTGTAATTAATGGTAGACTGAATGTCCGTCAGTACATCGACCAAGTCTTAGATAATCATGTTCTATCCAGGGCAGCCGGAATTGGCGACGGGTTCGTTCTTATGCAGGATAATGCGCGGCCACATACAGCAGAAGTAACAAGAACGTTTTTACAAAACCATAGAATTCAAGTAATGGATTGGCCAGCAATCAGTCCTGACTTGAATCCTATTGAACATGTTTGGGATTTACTGTATAGAAGAGTCAGGGCACGTCCTAATCCTACAGATACATTGCAACAGCTCCAAGAAACTATAAACGAAGAGTGGCATATAATACCACAAGAAGGCTTGCGTAGATTAATACGCAGCATGCCACGGCGCTGTCAAGCTGTAATTCAGGCTGGAGATGGTCATACGCGGTATTAGATAATCAAATTATTGCTTAAACCAACATTCTTTAGTTCATTGTCTTTTAAGTTGCATTTTAATTTAGGTACTTTATTAGTTGTAATGCGTTATAGACAAAATTTGAACATAGAGAAAACGATCTATAACTTATTTATAATATACACGAATTAAGTTATAGATCGTTTTCTCTGTGTTCAAATTTTGTCTATAACGCATTACAACTAATAAAGTTCCTAAATTAAAATGTAACTTAAAAGACAATCTAGCTTTAAGTTACCATTTAATTTTTTTAAATATCTCAACTCGTTAATAAAATAAATTCTTTTGAGCAGTGGATCTTATATTATTTTCTAATATTTAGTTTAATTTACTTAAGTTGGCAAAAAAAATTCTTTTAGCAATAGTGTTAACTGACTATGATAGGTTTGTCGTTGATTAAAGTTTCAAGCAACGGTGTTGTTTAATATAATACGAAAACACTTGGTATTTACTTATTTTAGTTGGCTAGATATTGTGATATTAATTATATTTCATTTTGTTGGATTTGTACAACTAAAATCGGCATTTTGTTATTATTTTCCTATATTTTAGGCATCTATATCCCGTAACATTATACTCATTGTTGTAAGACAATGGTTAATGAAATAGAGTTATATAAGAGTTATATAGGTAACTCCCTATTTACCGACATTAGTTACATAAAGGTGGTATCGGTAGATTAACTATAGTTTGATTTATCTTCCGTAATCGATTTGGAATTACTAAAGTTGGAAAAACATATTTAAATTTAACTTTTTTCATAAAGACACACTGTCACTTTTATACGTCAAAAAATTTTTCATATTATTTTCAGTCGCGTGTAGCGGCGAAATAATACATACGAAGAGTATCACTTTTGATGCATGGATGAGAAATACTTATTTATTGTATAAGTGTTATCCACGCAAGAAAGTTTAAACTCGAGAAACAAGTTCGAGAGGTGAATTTTCGTGCGTGGATACGTTTTATCCACAATCATGATCGTTTATAATCAGATTTAATCAAAAAACGTTTAGTTTTTTTGACGTTTCTCACTGACAGCGGCTGTAACTGCAAAAATTATTGAAATTAATTAAAAAATATTTGGAAGGTGTTGAATGGTTGCTATTTATTTTCGATTGTTCATCGAGTTCATGTGTAAAAATTTGTGAAGTTGGTGAAACATGCAAGAACAAAATCGCTTGTTCCTGAGAGAATCCTTCAGAAAGCTGAAGAAGCAACTCTCCAATTATTGCCTGCAAAGTCCAGGGAACATTATGAAAAAGAATGTTCCGATTTTAATGAAGGGAAAGAAAAACGGGGGGTAATGACAATAAATGAGGAAGTTCTGCTATCGTATTTCTTAAATTTGAAGAATAAGTATGCAATTTCAATCCATGTCGTCAAAGTACCGACTCGATGCTGAAGGCTGCTGTAAAGGTCCATAAAAACATAGACATTGGAAAATATAGTAAGGTCACTATCTGAAGAGTCGAGCGGGTACAAAGTGAAGAAAGCTGCGGTATCGCAAAGCATTAATCAAAAATGTACTTACTTCACAACCTGTTGGAATCAACACTTTGTGGAAAGTTCCTTCAAGAGTTGCTTTATTTCTGTATCTGGCAAACGCAGAAACTTATAGCGGTCATTGCATGAGGCGGACCTTAACAACTTTACTGGCTAATAAAGGTGCTGACCTTACAACAATGAAACGACATGGTGGGTTCCGCTATAGCAGAAAGTTATATTGAGGATTATATATCCAATAAGCTTGATATCGCAAGGAAAATCCAAGGTACTCCCCCGTTCCTTACAAGAGGAGACATCCATTGTTTCTACAGATTTATCAAAAACTTCGACAAGCACTATGCGTTCTGAAACGGATTACAACTACAAGCTTGTTATTGATGGAAACGAAGTGAAATATGATAAAACAAAGAAATGTCTATTAATATAAATGTTAATATTAATATTAATAAAAAATAAATAAAATGTAATTGATTTAAGATTGTATTTTTCATTATTCCACTAGCGGAATAAAGTAATTTCATTATTCCACTAGTAAAGATAAAGTGGTACTTTATATCCTTCATAAGTGTGAATAAAACTCCAATTAAAATGTAGTTGTGGATAAAAATAATTTAAAGGGAAACAACAAATCGGCAAACAGTAAAAAAGTTTTCGCTAAATGGCGCGCGAATCGCCGAGGTACGTGTGAGGTGTGCGTCTTGTCACCTACCGTGGTAGACTATAAGATGGTAGCATGATACAAAGAAGACAAATATCTTCTTTCTATCGTGAGATGGTAGTCTATAAGATAATCCGACTCCCATGGTTTGCGCATGCGTTACGCATTACGATAGCTAATTAAACAAGACCTTATATATTTTTTTCAATTCAAAATGTATGAAAATAATGTCTGATATTTAATAATGAACTTGACAAATAGGGTATGTGCTTCAGTACATGCCCTTACCCATAGGTACCCATAATTATAGCTTGTTTTCGTCTTATCCAGGCCGCAAACTATTTTAATTTATTACTGAATTTAAAGGAAACAGTTATTCAAAAGAGTTCAAAACAGTAATTCAATTTTATTACACAAGTAATAAAAACCTGTAGAAAACAATCAATATTAAAAAGCTCTTGAACACAAAACAACTGTTGCAGTTTTACAGAAAATTCTTACTAAAACTACAATATTAACACTTATTGTCTATCACACTAGCACGAAATGTGAATACAACAAATTAAAAATAAGTTCACCGAAAATATCACAAAAACGAATAATACACAACTTGCTTCATAAACGCAAGTTCGCCGAAAATATCACAAAAACGAAAAATACACAACTTGCTTCATAAACGCTTGTGCATTTACAGAAATATTTCGTCACATAATGGCGGATTTGTACCACGTGACTCCAACGACCAATCAAGGCGTTGGTATACTATTGTCGACACTGTCCCTAAAGCCACTGTAGACTGTAGGTACAGTTATTTCTTTGTCTATGGTAAAGTCAAAGGCAGCCAAGAAAACTAACCCCACTAAATTACGTCTTTCTATAGGAACTTCTGCTGATAGTGCTGATTGCTGTTGGTCAGACGATTTTTATTTAACGTATCACTACCATAGAAAAAGGATACAAGGAATCTGTTTTCTGTGATCACTACCACAGATGTTTTGGTCTACCTATCTATATCCCACATCCTTTATTTATAACAGGGACAATTTTTTTCTCAAAATTTGACATCCTTTGTTAAAATGGCATTGTTGTCTGTCAAAATCTACTTTGGTATGTGATTTCTGCTATAGTACCTAGGTATACTAAAAATTAAAACCCTTGCTACTCAATATAATAATATTAATAATGCCTGACTTACTACACAACTAAAATATTGCCACAAATTATCATCCTTGTACCCAATTTTAAATTTTATTACACAAAATTTCACATCACTTTTATAGTGAAACCCAATAATTTGTTTTCTGCTCTCATCAAATTATATCGAGCATTTTGCTCTTAAAATTAAAAATGTACATAGAAATATGAATCACCTGCTGTTGTCATCTGTAGTGGCAATTTAGTGTAATATTATCTAATCACTGGTTTTGAGTTGTTTATTTTGTCATGTTTGGCTTATGGCAAAATTTAATGTCACACTTTCTTTTGCAGCTCTATTTATGTATTGTATATGGTACATATTTTGAAAATGAATAATATACGTAAGATACAAGGGTCCCTAGTACTGGTAAATGTAAATCACAGTTTTCTGATAGATTAATTTTTGTGCAATTAATTTTAAAATTTAATTTGTATTTATTACAATGTATTTATTTAGCAATTCATAATGATTTACTATATTAATCCTAATTATTGATAAGAATGTGTTATCTATATAAAAAAATGTGATCAACTATATTATTGAAGTTGTTTAGGCACTTAGGATGAGTGTCAATATTATCACTATTATGGTTTTCACTGACAGCTTAGTTAGCATTTTTTTACGTGACATGCATTTTTTATTACGAAGCTGCATAGAGCTGTTTATGTGTGTAGTGATTTTGCATTTTCATTAGTGATTTGGAAGATTTAGTCTTAGTAGTTTTAGATTTTTTGCCGTTGTTTATTTTTTGCATGCAAAACACACGAATGAGCTAGTTTATTAATTGAGTTCATATTTTTTAGGTGCTACCTGTAGCTCTGGGTGTAGGTGTGGTAATTACGTCATTTGTAATCTACAAATTATATTTTTCGAAACCCAAAACAGCTACATCACAAGGTACGTAACAAGTTTTTGGTTGCAGCTTGTTCTCAAATTTTTGTTTTCAGTATCAGGTGAGCAAAACGTCTTAGAAGATCCGCAATCTGGGGGTACTACTTTGCTGCATATCATGTATGTAATGGTTAATATATAAATTTCATTTTGTTATTTTAGGGAAAAAGATTCTCTTGAAAGATCCACAAGTTAAATACCAATTACCGTTAATAGAAAAAGAAATAATTAGTCATGATACTAGGAAATATAGATTTGGTTTACCAGAAAAAGATATGGTCCTAGGTAAGTGCTATCTTGACATTTTTTTAATAGGTGTACCTGGGGTAATAAGGTTAAATATTTTGAAGGTTTGACCTTAGGTACAAATTATTCAAACACCGTGCAGGATATCTATTGTTTCTTGGATAGGCAGTGTGAGCTATTATTTGACACCTAAAATAAAAAATTAGGCCTTACCCAGTACAATATCTTCAAGAAAAAAAATTAGAGTTCTTCTTATCCTTGAAGTTCTTATTACCCTGCATTGGTAATAAGAACGTTGTCGGCTAGACCACATTTAATATTGATGGATACAATTAAAGGGGTGATAAGAACTTATTTATTCATGTATGTTCTTATTACCCTACAAAAATGAGCGCATTCGTACAAACCGTTTCGCAGATATTATTATTTTTTTAATTTGGGCGTTATTAAGTTGCTATTTATATAACAAAAATTAAGAAATCAATAAAAATTAAGAAATATATGATTTATTTCATTATGAGGTTAAATTGAGTTAATAGTGTCTGTTTATAACGTATAAAAAAATTAGGAGACCTGCAGTAATAAAAAAAGTTACAGATCTTCACATTGTAACATTTTTTAAAAATAATTTCTTTTCTTTGAAATAATTATTTTTGAATAAACTTTTTTTTATCAAATAAATATAACAAATTTAGTCACCTAGTTTTTTAATCTAGTTTTTTAGTTTGGAAAATGCTCTCACGAAAAATTTTACACGGGGGGGGGGGCGGTGATGGGGATCTGCGGAAAGGCATCGTAATCCATTATTTTTACTTAATTTCTTTAGGTTCCTATTACCCAACAACATAAGTTCTTATTATTAGCCCAAAACTCTAGTTTCTGGGATAATAAGAACTTGGTTTTTTTCAAAACAAAAACAACTTTATTGTTTTTTACTAAAAAATACCGTCATTTTAAACTTTTATCTGCAAGAAAAACGCAAAAGTGAAAGCCTCCAACCTTTAGTCGAATCATCAAGCATTCTTGTATATTCCACGTTTGAAATTCTCTGACAACATTGACCTACATTTATCTTTTGCAGAAAACGGGTAAATGTTAATATGGGAGCTATGAATTACTTTGGCAAATGTTAGAATCATATGACATGTACAATTTTTCACAAATTATTTGAGCGTGGTTTTACACACACAATAAATTACCGCTCTTATTACCACATCTTTTTTTTTACCCCATGTTCCCCTAATATGTAAATACTGTTTTTATTGTTGTTGATTTATATTGCCTTTTAGGATTGCCGATTGGACAGCATATTCATATATCCGCCAAAATAGATGATCAGCTAATAATTCGGTCTTACACGCCCGTATCATCCGACAATGACCAAGGGTATATTGATTTGGTGATCAAGGTAAAGTTTATTTAAAATAACCGTCTGTCATAGCATTTGTAGGTGTGTGTGTGTATGTGGCATTTGTAGGTGTATTTCAAAAATGTGCACCCAAAATTCCCAGAGGGAGGTAAAATGACCCAACATTTAGAATCCTTGAAAATTGGAGACACCATAGACATACGTGGACCTTCTGGTCGACTTCAATACCTGGGACATGGCAAATTTTCCATTAAAAAGCTCCGCAAAGACCCTCCAGTTATTGTGAATGTCGCTGAGGTCAGTTTGATAGCTGGCGGAGTTGGAATTACCCCCGTTTTACAGATACTTAGGCATATTATGAAAGACCCCACCGATAATACTAAATTGGCTCTACTGTTTGCTAATCAAACAGAGGAAGACATTTTGTTGAGAAAAGAGTTGGAAGAAATCGCAGAAAAGTATCCCGATAGGTTTAAGTTCTGGTACACTTTGGACCGACCAAAAGAAGGCAAGTAATATATTGTTTATTGGAAAATTAAATTATTATAAAACGATAACTGCAGGAGAAAATATGCATATTAGTAGGAATAGTAGCGTTTGTATATCTACCCAAGATTTACATAATTACCCTACTAGTACATATGTATATCTATTCAAAAGAGACATGTATTATTTAAATTATAGTTAAACTATGTAAGTTAAATAATACTTGTTTTGAGAAAATTTCACAGAAATATTTTAGGTATACATATTTTAGCAGCAATTACTAATGATATAAATTTCTTGTTCTACATAAAATGTGCCAGGTATTATATTCTTTATATTAAAATAGCCAGTTATAAATAGGTGGACTAGAAAGAGGTTCCAGGAAAATCTAATTATAATTGTAGAGTTATTTTATTTCCAGCAAATATGACAGAGTATAATCGGTATAATTTTTTAAATACTTTTTTAATGTAAAAATATATTCTTATCAATTTCTCCGGTTAGAAATGAGATATCGAGTTGCGGTTTTCATTGGTTTCTTGTAATTTTTATTTTCTATATGTCTATGTGAGAGTATACATGTTTTCATTTGAAATTTCGGAGAAAAAACGAAAAGTTTGTACTTTAAACAGCGCCACCTAGCTTCCACGGCAAGAACTAAATTGCTGTGGCAATTTTCTATCATAGCAATGATAAAGTAAAAAAATCTTTTTCCAATGAAACTAAATTCGTTTCATTCGGTGAAGCCAAACCGGGGTACTCGCCACCTTCCCCTCAGCACTTAATTTTCAGAACTATGAAAAACATTTTCAGACCAAAGTTTTACAAAGTTCAAAATTTTACGAACATTACCAAGAACATATTTTCAGTATGCTTCATCATAGCAAATTAAGGAGATATTTCATTTTGATTTTTCTAATTTAACTTTACTGTACCGACCTCTAGCGGTGATGTTACAAACTTGAAAATAATTTCTCCAGCGATTTCTCTGGTCCACTTTTGTTATAGATTTTTTTTTAACTAACATTCTGTCATACAGTTCCTCGGATATGGCCGGTGTCCTCTGTTAATGACTCACCCGGTACATTTGTCTTAGTTGAGAGAATACTATTTTTTTTGACAAGGGTTATCTTGTCTGTGATGTATTAATTCACTTGTCAAATACTTTTGATTGTGTATATTATGGTTTTCTCCAAAAATGGGAAAAAACAAATATCCGTGGTATAGCCCATGACTAATTCTTATCCTACTCCGCCGACAGGAAAAGAGAAAGAAGTTTGTATAACATAACTCAACTATTTTGAATAAAATACACCAAACTATCCACTAGGGATAGTTTCTACAGTAATTTCTGTTCGAGGTTTTCTTCGGATTATTCAGATTTTTGAGGTGATGTTTTGGTTAAGCAATAAAACAAAAATTTTCTGGTCTATTTTTTATTATTATAGGTCGATTTATTTGCGTCAGTAGAGAAAATTGCATATAACTAAAGTTGTTTAGAGCAGTAACAACAAACAAAATGATCATTAACTCATCTCTTTTAAACAATGCAGTTATCGTAGGGGAGCCCACAATGCTAAATGGTGATTTTCTCGAGCGTCGTGGGGACCTATGGCACTCGAAGATTAGATGGTAAAAAGAAAAAAAGGTTAGAGGGTGTATACCGGTGGGGGGGGGGGGTCTACACTTTGAAAAATGTAAAAAAAAACAGTCACATAGGAATACTCGAGCGCGTCAGATATTGATAGTGTATATGCCTCACGTGTCTCTTATGACGGATCGGACGGTAATCTGGTAATTTTTTTTAATCATTTATTGTGACAAATAAAATGCATGGAAAATAGCATCCCATTAAAACAAATGTAATCAATTTTATTGAAATTTGTAAAAAAAAAAGATTAAGATTATATTAGAATTATAAGAAATATATTCTTTTAATTATAATATAGATAAACGTACTTTCGGTTAGCTCAAGAGGTAATAAAAATTATGACCGACGTTAATAAAAACAATATTTTCAAAAAATCAATAAAATAATACTCGAAACATTTTTTTATGTAATACATCGTGCATATGATCAGCTGTGATGGCGGACGGAAAGTAGTGTGGGGACGGTGTGAGAGTGTGATAGAATAGAGAAAGAGTGAAAGAGAGAGTATATGCTTCAAAGAGAGAATACATGCATCACTGCAGCAGCACCCGCTAAACTTTATTGACGACCATTTTTGTTACTTCGGCTTACGGAAATCGGCAGATTATATTTTTCCCGTTAACCTTGAATTATTTCCTTCAAAATAAAAAAAAATTCAACCGCGCTCGAGAATGTCGAGTTGAGGATTTTTTTGCAAGAATGTCGAGTTGAGGATTTTTTTTGCAAGTTTGTGACCCTCCTACTCCCTTACATTACGATCAAAACGTCAGATTAGTCACATTTTTCAGCATGTATAATTAATTAACCCACCATACCTTAATCTGACGCGCTCGAGTATTTCCAACTATTGTTTTTTTGAGGGCTTAGATATGGTGGAGATACTTGAGTAAATACCAAACTCCCCTGTTGGGCTCCCCTACTATTACTGTTAGATGTCATATTATACTGCTAGGACCTAATAGTACCGGAGCCCTAGCCTACAGTCAGTACCGCCGATCAGTGCCGAACAGGGCAGTGTACTTGACTTAATCTCTTCGTATTAATTTTATATGTCAATGATAATAACAAATATATTAAGAGCTGATGCAGACGAAACTACTTTTAGTGGTGAACGTGTGCAATTATTACTGGCCTCTTAATGAAATCTATAGAATTAAATCAGTTAATGCATGCCCACTGTAGTCGTGGTAGTAGGCGATACTGGCGGGTCAGTGGCTCACTCGTATATGCACATGTTGGTATTCGGGTATACTACAACGCCACAGCGACTGACCACTTTTCAAGTCTTTCATCTGGTGGAATGGCTTTTCTCATCTTTCTATCTATTTTAACAATTTCACTTCTACATTTTTTCACATTTTCTAAAAGTTTTGTTTTAGTTGTTATGATTTGTATTATAAAAATTTGTCCCTGGTATAAATTAAATTCTGTTCTAGCAAAATGTAGAAATTTGTAAATTACATATTGTTTATAGGTTGGAAGTACAGTTCTGGCTTTATAGACCAAGAATTGCTCGAAAAGTCCATCTTCCCCGCATCGGATAAGACCATTGCTTTAATGTGTGGCCCACCACCAATGATAAACTATGCCTGCTTGCCAAATTTGGAGAAAATGGGTTACAATAAAGAATTATGTTTCGCATATTAGTATTTATTCCCCGTCCACAATCAGATCATAGCTTAGAAGAAATCTACTAAAAGGGAATATATGTCAGGACCTTAAATCAAAGTGGATTTTTAAGTTTAAGAGTAGGCATGTTAAATTTTATAACGATTGTTTTCGGAAAACTGTTTTTATATTCAAAAATGTTAAACGGTTTTATTTATTTATTAAAATAAATAACTTCTAACCACTTTTCTTGGTTTTTATTTCATTATTAGGTATTTACATGCACCATTCTTTATTATTACCAAAATGATACCACAATCTATATTTATTTAAATATTTTATTTAAAATGTTATATGCATATTTTATTTAAAATGTTATATAATATATATAAATGTACTATAACATAAAAAGAGGGACAATCAATAGATCACAATTTGTACACACTAAAATAATTAATTGTATAAAAATATAAATAAAACTACAAGATTGTTGAACTTACTCTAAACAATTATTGAGTACCTAACAGACTTATATTTGTTGTTCTTTAAAAAAAAAAGGTTCTCAGCTTCCATAAGAATTTAAAAGTATCACTGTCGTGACATGATTTGTGTCATGTCGTGATAGTACACAGTGGGGTAGAAATTTAAAAGTGAAATACACACATGTAAAAAATACTGCAAAAAATATCAATAAACATGAGTTTAGAATCACATTTCATAAACTGCTTATGAATAATGGCAAAGAGTGACTGACGTAAAAATAAATAAACGCCTATGAAGAATCTAAAAATATTTTTCTTACACTACACTTTGTAAGCACCAGATATGACTATTTTTTTCGGGGTGTGTCCATACAAAAATATGGAAAATATAACAAAAGCCGCACCTACACTAAACTGTACAGTCAATTCGAAATTGAATAGGTATATGGAGGCTATACATGAAATAACAATTGCTAAAGATGTTGCGAAACCTTTCAATATATTGTCAGCGTATTTAACGACAACTGCTACGATAAGGCCCCCACAAGCCTGTAGAACTATTAAATAATTAACAAATTTATCGTATCCGAAAAAGAAACCTTTTTCTTGAATAATACTTCCATCGTGCACAAAGCAAGATATTAGTCCAAAGGGTATCGAGCAGAGGGATAACTGCACATTTCGCATCCATACAGTTACATCGCTCCCCTTTAGCATTTTTTCAAAATATACTCCGGCAAATCCAGAAAGGCAGCATGCGGAGAGGGCTGCGGTAAATCCAACAAAACGATTTTGCTCGGGACCATGGGTCAAGGCAGGTCCTTCCGTTGTTTGAACAAGTTGAACGAGAACCACTCCCACTATTAAAGTTACCAGTGAGAACCACTGGGTGCGCAGCAGTTCCTTCTTTAAGATGAAAACCGAGAACATTGCCGTTGTTAGGATTTTTAATTGGTAGGTTACCTGAAATATTTTTTTAAAATAAATAGTACCCCAAATTCCTATATTCGGTAAAATAATATAACATCAAATGAAAATTAAAGAAAATTCAATCTTCTGAGACATGTTAAATAGATTTAGGAACAAGATAATATTAGTAGCACAGATCTTGGTTACCAAATGTTTACCATTTATTATGCGAAAGTAGATAATAGTAAAATTAGCCGATAATGCTAATTACATAAGCAGAAAACAGTATGAGGCACCGTTTGCTTTATATATAAATATATCTATTTATAATACTTAATTATACAAAAATTATGCATTACAATATAAAAATTGTTGATGATTCATAATTTTGCATTGCAGTAATATATTGGTTTTGGTGTTCTTGCAATGTATTGGTAATATCTTCCTTCTTCTAAAAAAGCTAAGACTTTGGCGCACTCTCATTATTTAAAAGCAATTTAGGTATAAAACACTTTTTCTCCTAGACAATGTGACAAGAATAATATATGTCAAACGATTAAATAAAAGCAGGTATTGTCTCCTAGAAACAAAACAAATTTGTTTCATGGCTGTCTAAAACATTCAATATAACAAAACACATGAAAAAATGCAATATTTTATTCAATGAATCATTACTTTGGTACCAGATAAGATATCCAATCGTGTTTTTTTAGTTAACACCAAATCACCATGAATTATGAATGAGTTTTAAAACCATTATCATTATCCCATCAAGCATCTAAAGCGCACAGGCGCCCATCTGGCTGACGGATTTCATTCAAAGTTAAGGCTAAAATGCTTTAGATGCTTGATCGGATAATAGTTTTAAAACTCATTCATGGTAATTACTTAAAAAACACGATTTTTGAGTTGTGTCACAAATGTTAATAAAAATGTTTTCAGTTGCTTCACGATGATATTCATTGCCTTTTTAAATTAAGTAACCCAAAAAAGCAGAAGAGCTAGAATTCGGGATTAATCCCGAAATCCCGACATTTTTATCGTTAACCCCGAAATCGGGATCCCGATCCCGAAAACTAGAATCCACAGTGGCTTCCCTCCTAGCCATCGATTTCAACAAAATATTTCTATCACAAAGAAAACTGCATACAGCGATTACAGTGGCTATTTGGTATAATAAATATATTTATTTCCAGTACATCATTTTCCCTTTCCCACCGAACCGCTCACCCAAGATTTAAACTTGCCGAATTTGTACCTATTAGGCAGTAAGTTAAGAACAATATCTAATGCGTTCTTAAAAATAAGAATTTAATGTGAAATAAACAGTGAATAAGTCACATTGTCATTAGCAAGTTACTTACCTGATATGTTGCTGCATCCAAGTTCGATGCTGATACGTACAGCAAGTTGTTCTGAATAACGTAAACAAATGAAGGGACACATACTTTTAAAGTGTCTATAGGTTGTTTAATGATTTGTTTGTTTATTGTATCAAATAGTTTTACTACACCTCCAGCTTCTATATAGACAATCCCTATGCAGGTAATAAATTTAACTACCTCGGACATAAGCACGGCTAAAATAAAACCAAAGGTAATTATCCTAAGGCACATAGAAATGCAAACATTTTTTTTTTAAATTCTTAGTGAAAGTTTAGAAGCAATAAATTCTTGATTGTTTAAAGGAAGGCCCCTGCAATAAACGATCATAAAAAACATTATTGTTAATGTTAACAAATAAAAAGAATACAATAAAGATTTGAATTTTATATATTTTTAGCATATTCACACAAATCAGATAAAATGTGAAGGAGCTGCTATTTATTTGTTGCTGTATTTTCAGGGTATGATAAAAATAACTTTTCAATGGATACCTTATCACGACAACAGCAAATTAATTCTATATATAAACAGTAGGATCTTAGATATCTTAAATTCCTTAATAACAGTCAAGAAATCAGAATCAAATCTTAAGCAATCTTGAGAAATCAAGATTTAGGAAATTATTTCACACCACTTTCTAATATATGAAGGACAAGGTATGAGGTAATCTAAATGCACCGCTCATAGTAAACAAATGTATCCTACCTGTGGAAGATAGAAACATGTCTCCATCACGAGTCCTTGCATATCTCATACTCAATCCAACAATAGCATTTTGTAGTGTTAAGGTCACTAGACTCACATATTTTAAAATATTCGTACTTCCCTCTAAAATGAATTGATGAAACTTAATTAGGTTTCTTTAAATACCATCAACAGTAAACCATAATCTACATTGCCTATAACGAATTAAATTTGGTTAAGCTTACCTTTTTTCTGCATTGTGCTATCTTGTTTCGTGTTATTGTTAATATTGTTGGAGACCAAGGAGCTCTTCTAAAAATCATGTGATAATTTTTTATATTAAAAAAAGTATAATATAACCTCTATGTACTACAAGTAATTTGTTAAATCACCTTAGATTATATAAAATATTTATAAATTAAACACTACACATAATTTACTGTTCATTAAAAACTACCTAGGGTACTTAATTTAAAAAATTACAAACAAACTGACACGTCCCATCCCATCACCCTAGCCTAGCATTTCATTTTTATTTTATGATTTTCTGCCTACCGTCAATGTCAAGGTGGGAGGCGCGGTAATAAATAAATTTGAGTACTTGAGTCAAAATTCAATCAAATAATCATGGCAGGTAGTTAAAAAATACTGAACAAGTTCTTAGGATTTGCAAATGAATAAAAATATACAATCAATCCCTTGAATTTAAAAAATTATAATGCACAATTCAAATATTTTGATTCTCTTAGTCAATTTTTCTGGCGACATCTACAGGGAAATATTTAAAACGTTCGTAATTCCTACTTTTGTGATTCCTAGCCAAGAAGACTAGAACAAGGAGACCGAGCTCGCGTGTATCGAGAGGCATAAAATACGTGGAAAGATAAACATAATGGCGGCGGACCCTTACCTGCCTGCGTAAAGCGGTACTGCACACAATTGAGAAAGCACATTGGCTGGTAAAGCACAAACGCTAGGTAGGGCGCCGCTAATCCCCTAGCGGATTTCGACGTCATTTGTGCCGTTCTCTCGGTACTTATTTTACGCGAGCTCGGTCTCTTTCTTCCTTGACTAGAGACAACGTTCTCGGCACATTTTATTTCCATGAACAAACTGACAACACAGCACTAAAGTATATTATACTGTGACCGCACATAGCATGCTGACGCTAGCAGCTTGACCAAGCTCTGTGTGTTTTGTGAGCAAAGCATAGGACTTAGGATTACTAATTGTTAGGAATAAGCAAGAAGACTCTCTAGCACTAGCAGAGATAGGGAGATCTTAAGTCTTCTTGGAAACAAGAAACAAATACAAAATATTTATCTATGACAGTGAGTGTTTTACCCACAGAAATATTTCTGTGGTTTCACTGTTTGCGGTTTTTCTATGCTGTGGGCTGTGGCACAGAATTAATACGATATTAACCAAGACCGCTTAAATTAGGTAGGTTACCTCGTAACTAACAGTCCGACCGCGTGACGTCATCTTGTACCGGTTTATATCATCTACAATCATCTACAATTTAACATCTGGCGAATTTGAACTTTTGGTACAGTTGGTACACTTTTGTAAATGCAATATTATTTATCTGTTAAATATATGAAATCGACAAACAAAATAGACTTGTTAGTTAAATAACTATTATTATTCATCAAACTATAAAAAAAATCAGCAGAAGAAAGTTATTTATGCAATAATTTGTGGGTGCCGTGATGAAAGATATGGACATGGAAAGATTTTGATAAAAAATTATGAAAAGAGGAGTGAAATGCAGGGTATTTAATCTTTCTTCAATTGATTCTTCAGTTTAATTATTTTTGTAATGGTATTAATAACTAAAAAATTGACATTTCGATAGAGAATTGTAATTTACAATTTAGGTTTTACAAGTAAGCCGACGATATTTACTCTAATAAAGTGAAAGATATTTAATAAGGCTAACTCGTACAACAAATAAATATTGATAGCTTTTATTACAGGTACCTAACAACTTGAAAATTTTGAAATATTTAATCCAAATATTATAATTTAATTTAAAACCCCATAACTAGTAAAACGAATAGAATTATTGAAAATGAAATCTTTTTTACTAGATATTATGTAAGGCACAAAAACGAATGACGCATTTACACAATTTCGAGGTAATGTAATAACATACCTTATAACTAGGTAGGTAGATACTGTACGGAAATCTACAAAAGATGATTCAAATACTAAAGATAGAAATAAATCCAGACTGCAAGTTAATGCTGCATGAATTATTTTATGACTAGTATGGATATATATATATATATATATATATATATATATATATATATATATATATATATATATATATATATATATATATATATATATATATATATTAAACGTTTATAAGGTATCATGTAAAAATACATGGTAAATATTTATTTATTGGTAGGAAGTATACTTTACGATGATTAGTAGGTATTTTTGTTTTTATCGTCACTAAACACTTATATTGTCCTATCAAAAGTATCAAAATATAATCATATAATATTATTAAATAGTTATTTACATATAAAAATCACCAAATAACTACGCAAACACTCGAAAAACGCTGAGAAACTATGAAAATAAACTGTCAGACGGCAGCCGCAATACAAGTATGACGTCACATTCCCCTTTGCCGGATCGCCCCACAAAAGTTACCATTCTAATTTAACCGATCTTGGGTAGGTATCACATATGCGCTGGTATTAATTCTGCGGCTGGAACCTTGAACGTCAACGATTATAGACTGAACAAGATTGCGATTGCTTATCCCCATAAGCGCAACGTTAGACAAATCTCGTAGGCCCCACCACGCTTTTGACGTCAGCGGATACGTACGGCGTATGTTCATTGCCCCACCGGTGTATTTCCCGGCGTTTGTGTAGTGTGTCATTTGTACATTAACATCGTGCCTAGAGAAGCCTAGCATCAATTTGAAATCGACTGTTGGCGCAAAAGGATGTCGGCCGAACTTAACCGATACGTCAGATCTTGTCTAACAACACGTGGCCGATAAGCAATCCTGTTAGTCTATAATCCTTGCTTGAACGTTGTCTTTTGTGTCTGCTTGAACCATAGATGCTTGAACCACAGATATCTGTGGCTTGTCCCTACTTTTTTTTACTGTTGTTTTTGTAGGTTCGTTGTTTACGTTTTATCAGAGACTTATAATTCACATATATTTATATATATGTAGGTATAATATAAATATTTAATTTTTTTTTGAAATGCAGCTTTATGAAGCACAAGTGGTTGACGTGTTGCGTCTTAACCAGAGAGACAATGCGTTTTTACACAATGTCGAAGATAAGTTACATTCTATTTTTAAACTTATGGGGGCAAGCAATTACCATAATATTAGGAAAGCGATACCACAAATAGCCAAAGTTTGGTATTATTCCATAACTTCCTTGGGAAATTTACAAACACTAGGAGAGGAATATACTGGCACTATAAGAGTTAACGGAAGCAAAAGCATTTCCTCAACGATGGTTAGTATTATTTTATTGATTAGAATAGTTTATTCATCTGTGTAAATTCAGGTACAGACATTATGGTTGGTACTTTACATAGGAGGTGAACCGTTGTTAGAAAGACTCTTGACATCTTCAGAAAATAAAATTTCTAAGTCAATAACTTTAACAAAAGATGCAAAATCTCAACTGTTAAAGTGCATAGATGTTATTAAGGCGCAAAAAAACATGTTGATAAGAATTCATCACTCTGTTTTTTATACAAATGGGAAATATTACAATATTTCAAATAGGATAACAGGAATTCGTTATGTAATTATTCATCTATTATGTTGTTGCTAAATTGGTTCTATCTAAATTGGTTCTGTGTTCTAGGTGTTGTTGCGACAATGGTTTCAAGATGATACATTTACAGGCAGTTTTAATTTACTGGGAAACATGTCACTGTTCTACATCTTATTTAATTTTATTTACCAACTTTTAACTACTAGCACCAATGGAAATATTTCAGAAAATGTTGCTATTCTTCCCAATCCATTAAAAAAACAATGTGTGTTGTGCGCAGAAAATATAAAATCTCCATGTGCCACACCTTGTGGCCATATATTTTGTTGGAATTGTGTGTATGATAGTTTAAGTTACCAAAAAGCTTGCCCTATTTGCAGAGAGGGGGTCAGTTTTAATAGAATTATATTTTTACAGAACTATAGATGACATAATAATTAGTAAATAGAATGTTTTTTTTTGTAGCTTACTTACAAAAAAATTGTATTAAATTTTTTGTAATATAATTATTTAATTGAGAACTAAATAATTATTATTATTTGTGGCCATTTAAAAAAAAAACCATTGGTACCGTAGATAACACGTCATTATCTGTGTCCGACGTGCAGGTTCCAAGCAGAGATTTTTTTCAGTTAAGAGCCAACAGCTATTATAAGTTTAGAATGTTAATGTTATTGTAATCAATATTTTGTACAAAACTTTTTACATTCTAAACTTCTAGTTAGTGAGCTGTTGGCTAATTTACCTTACGCGAGCAATGAAAAATCAACAGTTTGAACTTGACACATAATAATAATTATTTCATCCATATTATTCATATCAATCAATTTAATTCATCCATGTTATTCATATCAGATAATTACATCACTGGTTTACAAATGGAAAACAAGGATTGCACAGGACAGGGATCATGTGGTGACATCCAATTGTCACGTCGTCCACCCGCTAAGACATCCAATTGACACAAGATTCACCATTATATGCTCCAAACCTATGCTCCGAACCTTGTCCGATCCTCCGAACACCTATATTCTATATTTCAATTCCCTGCATTCTCTAGGAGTTTGACACGTGGTTAACTTGTCATGACATCACTCTGCATCTGCTACTGCTGCGAAATTGCGTGATGCGATGGGGTCTGGCCAATACAACTTTATATTTTTATAATATATTTAGGTATTTTATTTCAGTATTAGTATAGTAACAGTATAGAAATACGTGTAAATGGCATAAGATCGGCCCAGGAGGACTAGTTGGTTTCTCAAGAATGTTGTTAGATTGAATATATATATATATATATATATATATATATATATATATATATATATATATATATATATATATATATATATATATATATATATATATATATATATATATATATATATATATATATATATTTTGATATTTTGAGTTTGACACGTGGTTAACTTGTCATGACATCACTCTGCATCTGCTACTGCTGCGAAATTGCGTGATGCGATGGGGTCTGGCCAATACAACTTTATATTTTTATAATATATTTAGGTATTTTATTTCAGTATTAGTATAGTAACAGTATAGAAATACGTGTAAATGGCATAA
>CAXKVY010004149.1:0-30761 GCA_964058915.1 Tetropium fuscum
GATTTTGAAGTTCCTCAAGTGTATTAACCGGAGTGGTATACACTATTTCCTTAATGAATCCCCACACAAAAAAGTCAAGTGGTGTTAAATCGGGGGATCTGGGAGGCCACGCCACTGGACCTCCACGACCTATCCACCTCCCTGGATAGTTATTGTTTAGCCAATTTCTTACATTTCTGCCATAATGGGCCGGGCACCCATCAAGTTGAATTCAAGACTGTCTTCTTAAATTCAAAGGAATGACTTCCCATATATTACCATGGTGTTCTTCTAAAAATTGTAGGAAATTTTCTGAATTTACACGTTGTGGCAAGAAATAAGGTCCAAACACGTGGTTGCCGTAAATTCCAATCCAGACATTTGTACTAAATTCATGTTGAAAACTTCGTGGTCGAATGGCATGTGGGTTTTCATGTGCCCATACATGCAGATTGTGAAAATTTACTATACCACGACGAGTAAAACAAGATTCATCAGTCCACAGTATATTGGATAAGAAATCCCTATTATTTTGAATGTAGTTAAGAACCCACCTACAATAAGTAAGTCTTCGTTCAGCGTCACCTGGACATAAACCTTGAACAGGTTGAAAATGATATGGGCGTCTGTGATCCCGTTTTAAAACCCGGGAAATTTTACTTTGGGAAATACCAAGAGCATTAGCAGCACGTCGAGTACTTGTCGTTGGGTTCCTATTAAATTCCCGCAATATACGGTCTCTATCTCGTCCACGGTTGTTCTGTCGGCCCCCGGGTACATTTTTCAAACCCTGGTTAACAAATCGACGGTGGATACTCACAAAAACGGAATGATGAGGTTGTCGTCTATTTTGAAATGTTCTTCGATACTCCCTAGCTGCGTATCTTGAATTCCCATTTGCGAACCCATAAATAAAATGAATGTCGGCTTGTTCGCTATTTGTAAATGTAAACGGCATGTTACACTAATTAAAATCTGGCAAATCACATAAAATAACTTTTTAATCTTAAAAATAATAATTAATAACAGTGAAAATATTCAAGATGAAGCAAAATTGTTTGTAGATAAACTTGTAATACGTCAAACTGTCGTTTCAAAATATGACATAATGCTTACTTGTTTTCCAAGGAGTATAATATTTTGTTGCAATTATTACGTACAGTTACAAATACGCTAGTTTTAAATGGAAATTATTTAGCAAACAACAACAAAAATTGAAACAGAAATTGGTACATGCACAAGTTTAATAAAACTTAAAGGAAATTTTTAAGACTTTTGGCAACTGCACAATAATCTATTGTATTGTAAGTACATTTGTAATTTAACAGATTTCAACATATAAAAGTATTGTATTTGAGTAAGGCTTGATATAACAAATATTTATTTTGACTACATTGGAAAAAGATAAAGAATAAGAGATTTTGGCTTTTTAGAATCCTTAACACACCATATTTAGGTAGGTTTCGTTGAAAGAATTAAATATTTAGCCGATAATTATTATTGCTAATAAATAAATTACTTAATTTAGTACCACATCAAACACTAAAAATCAAAATAACTAGGAACCGCACAGGAATTTCGAAACAGAAGAAGGGACATTATTTTTGTTAAACTGTATGTAGATAATGAAAATAACAGTTTTTTTTTAAATAGTCTTTGGCGTAGATGTTCTGTTTACGAAAGGGGTGGAGCACCCCTTCCACCCCGCCACTGTGCAAGTTTTTGAACATTCTTACCGCTTGTTTTATGCGCCTTAATTAATAGGCATTATCCCCCAAACATGAAAAAATCTAAGCGTTCGTTTATAAGTCATAAAGAAAATTCGAGAAAAAAAATATAATAACGACATTACACTGTCAGAGAAACAACGGCCAATATCTCTAAAACTGTCGTAGTTAGAGCAAAATTACAAGAGATCAAAATTGTTACTAAGGGGCCGTTATTTTAGAAATATGTATCAGATAATGTCAGTGGCGTACGAAAAAAAAGTTCCATTATGTAACATCCACTATAGTATTTTCGACAGGAACAATACAACATGTTGATCCTATGCAGGTTAAGATATGTGTAAAATATTTAGTGAATATATCATTCCGTTCAGAAAATATTACACATTAATGTAAAAAAAAATGAAACTTTAACACCTTGTATCTTCCTTAGGAAGCTAGATCGGCCATATATTTATAGGCTCTTTTCTTTTTAAAAAAGTGCGTTCTATCCCCTGTTAAAGTTTGTCTACAAAAAACTGACTCACCCTTTATAGTTACAGTTATAAAAATATACTATACATCAAAACATTTCTACCGCACATAAGCAAGAAAAATATATCAATTTCCATTGATCTTATCTAAGTTTGACAAACCATTCTTTTCTCGTTGCTGAGGTTCTGCGAAAACGTTTTTTTTACCACAAAATATCATCCATATCGGCACAACAAAATAAAACTCTGTACTACACAGACATTAAATATTTTGTAGCCACCTAACGGTGAGTAGCTAAACTAAATGTTTAACAACATGGAATAATATTAACGATTACTGTTGACTAAATTCCAGAAAACTTAGGCTGGTTTTAGAGAAACAGGGTATCCAAAATTAGGCTACTTTCCTCTACAAGTTGTTTTCGTTAAAAACAATTTGGCACTTATCAACGTTATTATTCACCGAAATTTAATAGTTGTTATATGCTTATTGAAAAATGAATAATGTCCGTGTTGTAAGGAATAAAGAAAAAATGCTGAATGAGACTTAGAGGCCGTAAGAGTAAAATAAGCTGAGAGAAATAATAGATTAAATGTCTTTTATAAATATATTATTTTTTATTATAAATGAAAACACATCAGCATAATATATAACAATATAATTGAAACTTCTATTTCTGGGAATATTTTCCAAATAAAAAATACATAATAAAAAACATTGACAAAATAACTAAACTTATTTTTTTTGGTTTTCTAACATGTAGGTATACATTAATTAATAGTTATTTTTACTTTAAATTAAAGTAAAAACATATCATACATTAATATGCTGCATTATACCCCATTTGCTTTACAGGAGGATTTATAAGAATCTGATGTTAGCAACTGGTCTGATCTGATGTCTTCGAGGGGCATTTATAAATATAGCCTATGAAAATAATCTTTCCACTGGAGCTGACGAAGGTAGTGAAGTATTAAATTTTATGAATTTATTGTGAATGGACGGACTGTTATATGTTAGTATTAACATATTCACATTCCAAAAAGGGTAAAAGTGACTAAAGATATATTTTTTAAGATACTCGTTACAAAGATACTCTCATAAAGTAACTTAGATATAGTTTCTTTTGTCTGAAAAATAAAATACCTAAGCTACAGTATCTTAGTTGCTAATAGTAGGTATCTAATACTTTTCTAAGTATATTTTTTCTCAAGATACTCCCAGCTCTCCATGAATGTTTATATTCGCATATAATAATTCCCTGTCCTTCAATTTCCTGGTCACCCAATCCCCGTACGTTAAGTTACAGAGTTGATTGAAAGACATTTTTACAGTCAATCTATTACATTAAATACTTATTTCATTCCTCGTTCCAAGTCAGTTCGATATTAATGTTGGTTATATTGAGATGTTTGACTTACCTAGTATCAGACACAAAAATCATGAAATGAAATATACGGCAGAGCAAAAGTTCCTTATTGAGCTAAGCACTTAACTTCCATTACATTCGATTCATTTTTCATTTTGTCTTTCTTATTTATAGCTTTTATATTTCTATTTGTAATCGAAGAATGTCTGGAATACCATGCACACGGTCCTAGCTTTTTCTAGCTTTTATCGAGTAATTAATTGAATTCTCTTATAATTTGACGTTTGGTATTTAGCAAGCTAGATAGGTGCTTTTAGTGCTTTCCACTAATTATGGCGTTTTCCGTTTAAATTGGAGGCTTTTAGGAAGTTGTTTTATGTTTAAGGCCTTTATTTATATTTGGCGGAAACATTTTAATTTTATTTAGTACCGAGGTATGCAAAAATGCAATCCACAATTTCCCTACATTAAATAAAGTAAAATAAACATTTGAGTAGATGCGTTTTCGTCGCTCCAAACGTATTCCTATAGAACTAATTATGTGAAGAGCATCTTCTTTTAGTACGAGATTTAAGTATACAACTTGCCTGCTTTGAAATTTATCTGCAGTCAGTGTAGTCAATGGTTCCAAGGGATTGGTCAACAAAACCCTGAGGTGCACCAGTGATAGGTAGGAACCGTAATACATTTATTTGACGATCGGTAAAAATCAACAATAAAATTTAAAAGGATACCCACAATTGCCGCAATGGGAGATCGGGGCAGTATAAATTTTCGTACAGCAAGCTAAAATCGTCACTATAAAGGCGCTTTCATTCAACAAGTTACTATGTTTTGATAGAATACTAATAACTAATCAATTTTAACACAAAACCCAAACGGAAACGGGGTTTCTAAACAGTTTTTCTTAGCTTGACTTCATATATTTGTTTGTTTGTTCATATTATTATGTTTGGTTCAAATCTTGCAACAGCTTTTTCAAGTGTCCCGATAAGCTAGATTTGAAATTTGGTAGTTATATAGTGTTCAGGTGACCATACAATTTATTATTTTTTTTATTACAAAAGCAATCAAAATGGTGGACTTTCCTACTTATAAACCAATTTGTCTCAAACGTGAAACTTTGCGGTATTTAAGGTCACTCAATACAAGTTCTATCTCACACTTAAAGAAATCAAAATAGCAGATCCCAAAATGGTGGACTTTTATGAACCGATTTGACTCAAACTTGAAATTTTGCGAGGTCACTCAATATAATTTTTGACTCAAACTTAAGAACTCAAAAGTGCGCGAAGGGGGCCCACTTCCAAATTCGCAATTCATCTTTCATGTAAGCGCCATTAGTTTTAATTGCTTTTTATCATTTTTTCCCGTTTCTAAATATTTTGCACCGGTAAAGAAATATTTAGAGGGTGGGGCGGCAATTTTTTTATTTTCCCACAGTAGGCCACCATACGGGGCGGCCCTGAGTAGGCAGTCTCTTTAGAACAGCGGAAATGTTCTTAAATTGAATTAGATTCACAGACGAGGGACCCGGTGGCACACCCCACCAATACCACACATTTTTTTCTATTTTACGTTTAGGTACTATTTTTATATACACTTTTTTTCTTAATGTCATGTCATACAATATATTCTTATTTTTTACAATAAATTTTGAGATGTTTCATATTTCGATGCGGATTATAGAATATTGCCATTTATGGCCCAAGTACGAACGACTCAAAATCTATATCTCCTAGTTTTTCAATGCAGGTCAAAAATTCTTGACATCCAGTGTCAATGTCCACGTTAGCTGGGAAATATGCCAATCGACTTCATATAAAATTAGCGTTTCTAAAATTATTATAATTATTAAAAATGCTTATGCAGTTTAAGACATTAATAATTGTTACTCGAATAATAATCCGGTATACTAAAAATCTCATTATATTGTCCTATTTAAATTACAAATAAAATTAAGACAGCAAAGTCATGCATAAATATATATATATATATATATATATATATATATATATATATATATATATATATATATATATATATATATATATATATATATATATATATATATATATATATACACTGCTGGCCAATAGGTTGGAATAATTCAAATTTTTAGGGTAAGTTTCGATACATATATCTTCTGAACGATATGGAATATCAAAATACGGATTTCAGGACGTTTTTGGAAATTTCATCGACAAAAACTGGTCTGAATATCAATTTTCCATTATGCTCAAAAAAGGAATATACGGGGGTGTAAACTAAACCCCTAAAAAAATCAAAATTTCATTCTTACCGAGAATTTAAGAAAACCAAAATCGAGTTAAATTTTTTATACCGGGGTAATCTATGGACCAATTCGAAAAAACAAATTTGGCCGATTTTTGATATCTCGCTTATTTTTGAATATACGGCGTTTTTATTGAAATTAGGACAATTTTTTGGAAATGTATCTCTTACTTTTTAAAAACAAAGTAAGTAATGGATTTTTTTCTTATTTTCAAGTAAGCTTACATGCCTCTAGCTGCCTCAGTAGCTAGAATTGACATTTCTTATACAGGGTGCCTGCGAAAACATTTAATAAGCATGTGTCACGAAAAATCTGTATATTTAAATAAACTGTGTGCAGAACCCTGTATGATTAAAATGAACGATAATTTTAAAATTTTAAAACTGTGAAGGGAAACCTTAGAAAAATATCTCGAAACGGTTTTTTATTTTTCTTGATCGGATGAGTATTATCATAATCACCAGCTAATCGTTACTACCGCAAGTTTTTTAAATGTTTTATATAGGGATTTACCGTGTAATTACAACGAAACTGTAAATTATGATAATACTCATCCGATCAAGAAAAATAAAAAACCGTTTCGAGATATTTTTCTAAGGTTTCCCTTCACAGTTTTAAAATTTTAAAATTATCGTTCATTTTAATCATACAGGGTTCTGCACACAGTTTATTTAAATATACAGATTTTTCGTGACACATGCTTATTAAATGTTTTCGCAGGCACCCTGTATAAGAAATGTCAATTCTAGCTACTGAGGCAGCTAGAGGCATGTAAGCTTACTTGAAAATAAGAAAAAAATCCATTACTTACTTTGTTTTTAAAAAGTAAGAGATACATTTCCAAAAAATTGTCCTAATTTCAATAAAAACGCCGTATATTCAAAAATAAGCGAGATATCAAAAATCGGCCAAATTTGTTTTTTCGAATTGGTCCATAGATTACCCCGGTATAAAAAATTTAACTCGATTTTGGTTTTCCTAAATTCTCGGTAAGAATGAAATTTTGATTTTTTTAGGGGTTTAGTTTACACCCCCGTATATTCCTTTTTTGAGCATAATGGAAAATTGATATTCAGACCAGTTTTTGTCGATGAAATTTCCAAAAACGTCCTGAAATCCGTATTTTGATATTCCATATCGTTCAGAAGATATATGTATCGAAACTTACCCTAAAAATTTGAATTATTCCAACCTATTGGCCAGCAGTATATATATATATATATATATATATATATATATATATATATATATATATATATATATATATATATATATATATATATATATATATATATATATATATATATATATATATATATATATATATATATATATATATATATATATATATATATATATATATTAGCTTTGAAATTCTTTGCTATTCATATTTATTTTGTGAAAAGTAATCTTGGGTTTGTAGCATTTCATTACATAGAAATAAGCAAATAGACGAATAAGAAAGAAAACACACTTACCAGTGCTATATCTGGACACACATACGGAAATGAATCACTATGCACATGAAAACGAACCACTTAGAAGTTGTACAAGTTCTTTCACCTTTCTTGAGGATCTTCAGAGCAGTATACGATTTATTTCATTGATCATTCATACTTGAATTTAAATTACCAATACACCAACACTTGCAGTGACGTTTTATGACATTAGTTTTTGACGGAACTCATTCTTAGAATACACAAACCTAGTCTACTATTTATATTTGTTCTATTTGAACATATTATATATAAAAGCATTAGGCATACAGTTATCCAGAAGATGTTAAACTTTAAACAAATATATATATATATATATATATATATATATATATATATATATATATATATATATATATATATATATATATATATATATATATATATACACCGGCACTTTATTCGATTTTTTGTGTAGTGTTAATGGATGAGTGATGTATCTGAACATCATCACTCGTCCAATTAAAAGTTTTTACTTACATTTTACCTCGGTGATCCTTGGTTAAAGTGTAATGTAGCTGCTTTTACCTTATAAAAAAATAATAAGACATCAGACATGATTAATCGCACATGAGGCCCTTACATACCGTTCTACCATCCAATTTTTCCAGGGAACTGTGGTAGTACCAGGTGTGAGATCGTGTTAAAGTAATTTCCAATATATATATATATATATATATATATATATATATATATATATATATATATATATATATATATATATATATATATATATATATATATATATATATATATATATATATTAAATAAAAAGTGAACCTCAACAAATAAAATTTGCATCCATTGAACAAATTGTTAATATAAAAGTGACATTTCTTCTATAGCAAGCATATAAAATACATGTACATAATAAAAGTGTACAGGATATTATTAGCTTAATGGGCAAAACAACAGATAATTACGTAAAATTGTTTGCATGATTTCAAACGATACTATAAACGATATTACAGACAATAAAAGGTAGTAAGACACTATAAAAGTGAAATGATAATAAAGTAAAATATACAAATTTTATATATATATATATATATATATATATATATATATATATATATATATATATATATATATATATATATATTACACAATATAACCAGATAGAGACATATTATAATCAATAAACATAATTATAATAAAATACAGAATAATTCCTATAATCCATTGACTGTCAAACCAAGAACATGTTGGATGACAACAGCAAAGCAACCTGAAATATTAAAATCAATTACTTACTAATTAAAAGAATATAAATAGGTATTACAAGTATTAAATTGTAAAAATATATAATGAACATTTATAATTATACTAGGTTAAGAAGTGGCGTCGAAGAAGAAGGTTAAGAATTATTAAAATCGATGTGTGTGTGAAAAGAAATTTTGGGTTTGTAGCAATTTATGACATAGAGATATAATCAAATACATAGATGAATGATTGATTATTTCTTTCAGATTTTTTAGATAGAAATATTTTCACATAATAAATATGAATAGCAAAGAATTTTGAACTTTGAACAAAGAAAATATATATATATATATATATATATATATATATATATATATATATATATATATATATATATATATATATATATATATATATATATATATATATATATATATATATATATATATATATATATATATATATATATATATATATATATATTGTACCTATATATTTGCATAAGAGTATTTCTGATGCCTACCGCAAACAACCAACTATTTTATATTCATGAAACAACGGCAGAGCCGAATTGGAGAAATAAGAAATTGACACGCAAAGACCATACCAAATACCCAGAATAGCAGGACGAAAAATCGACTCCAAATCTCCTTTATTTGATAGCATGCGATAAGGGTGCGCAATAGATAAAAAGTATCGAGCAAATATGGTACTTGTAAATACGTAAAAATATGACATAATAACTAATGAAATAACAATGTAGACTACAATATCATTTAATTGACGACGTATATTTGGTGTCACAATAAATATATGAACGAACATTTCCTTGACTGAACGGAAATGATCATTTAAGTAAATTGCATGTCGCAAAGTCGTACATCATAAAGCACCTTACATTAGGAAGGCGAAAATGATAGGAAATGCTATGGAAAACATTTTAAGCTCGTGATACTAGTCTCAATTGCTAGTTTCTATGGTTTTTATTAATTTTTAAAAAGAACTAAAATTAAATGATTTTACATCACAAAGCGCTATATACAATTCAGTGATAATAATTTATAATTAATTTTAAAAAATGGTCTGCTTAACAATGTTTATTATAACACCTGATAGACTATTTTAATGAAGAAATTTTACTATGAAAATACCTCATAACACACCTTTCTATTTTTTTACTACAGTTTCACACCCTGTATATTCATAAAAAAATAGTTTTCCAGAAATATGTTCTTAATTAATACCTGACACATTTGTAATTAATATTTTTTTCTTTTCTATGAAAATACCTCACGTAACACCTTGCTAAAGGGTTCTAAATTCTATATGGATTGATCCTTGGGGAAATTGAGACTGAATTGGATTATTAACCCATTGTGAACTCATTTGTGAAGCAATTGGTTGCCTCCTATATTAATTAAAAGGCTGTTAAAATTTGTTCAGGCATATTATTCGGATTACTGCTCGTTGTTCATGCTTTATGACTTTTTTTAAGTAGGTATCTTTACTCGTGTTACTACATATTTTTAAACTGAATACAGACCAATACAGTTATGGAAAACATTACATTTGCTTTACAGACTTCATTGTGTATTTTAAACTAATAAAATCTACTGCAGACTATATTCGTCATGCTGATCATCGAAATTGGTTATAAGAGTGTTTATAATATCATTACAGGTTTCAGCACAGTTAATTTAGAAGTAACTCTATTAAAACTTACGTTTTGTGAGCAACTTTTATTATTTTGGTTACAGTTTGTTTATTACTTCTACGGTCATTGAAATGAAGCGGATAATTTAAGAAAATGGTTTACGAGCGAGGTAATAATTAAATAGTAATTTAGGGGCAGGTGTCCCCATCTCTAATAAAGAAGTCGAAACTCTCAAAGGTTATCCGAAAATATATCTTTTTTGGGGGTCATCTCGACTGCGCCAGTTGCGAATCGTGTAACACACTTTACAACTTTATAGTATAAAGTTTAACATTCATTAAATTATTACAAAATTTATGCAGATTCAGAACAAAATTTCTACAAAATTCTACATTAAGGATTCTACAGTCATAAACACTGCTCTATAAACACTGTTACCCTAAAAATATTTTACTACGGTTGTATTGACTCTGTCTTACAATACATACTGCATTTTTGCTATGGTATCCATTATGGAATGAAGCAAGTGTCATTCTGCAGAAAATAATACTGATTATGTTTAGATTTACCTACAATACGACGATATTTTACTTGTATGTATGTATTGTAAATTACTGACAATTATTCTAATACTGCAAAAAATTTAATAGGATTAAATTATTTAAAAAAGACTACATTCTAACGATAAAACGTATCAGTTTCATGCTGATTTATTATATCTTGCATATTGCCTTTCAACTTTAACGGCAACTTAAGTAAAATCAGAAAATTGACAATACGTAAAGGCAATTTTTTGGTTTTAATAAAGTTTCAGGCTCTCAAACACCTCTATTCATAACAACTGGTCAGCTATTAAAACAATGTCGTCTACTGTAGCAGCCTTAATTTTCTATGCTTTAGATTAATTTAGGCCGCTGTCATCATAAAACTTCTTCTTTTAAATAAACAAATGAAACGTAGTAAACATGGACAATATTTTCTTAATTTAAGGTGTTTTATGAAGTACGACGGTGTTATGGGAACTTGGATAACTTATCTTATTACATTTGCGGTCTCCGAAGTTTGTGTGAAATATTGCTTAATAATATAAAATCAATATACGGAGCCTTAGTGACACTGAGTTCTTTGGGAAAAATCAATGAAAGAACCTAACGAGATTCTAACTGAGGCGGACACTTTCAATTCCCTTCCGGAAAATTAATTCAGCAGAGCAAGTAGGTATATGTGGCGAGGAAAATCAAAGAGAAAGATAGATGTGCATCAAGCCAGTACTAAATTATTTACTTTCGGGGAGCCATGATTTGCAGCGTTACCTACATTTTTCTAAGTCACAATTTATGATGTTCTTCGCGAAAAATAAGAAATGATTCCCGTCTTAGCAGGTGATTATTACTTTAAGCGTTGGGTAAGAAATTATAAAGAGGCAACACGCTTATTAGAGCGGGAGATGATAACAGTTTTTTAATCGCTTTTCTTTGTTGTCATAAGGTGCACTTTCACTCGTACAAAAGGCATACTGGGTAAACTCGAAGAAAATAAACTATTTACATATCCCGGTCTATATGTTGAAATGCCATTTTGATTTTAGAAGGGCATGCTTCTCACCAATTCTTTAGAAATATTGGAATTTGAAGATGCAAATGATATCGATTTAATTTGCCTTCCCAGTCACACCACTCAAGCACTGCATCTACTTGACAGGGCATTTTTTAAATCCCTTAAGTACATTCTAAAACATTAAGGTTAACAGTGGATGAAACACCACCCAAGAAGACAGCCAAAGTGGGTTCAGGCAAGTCGACTGATTGAAAAAGCATGGAAAAAATCAGCCTGAGTAGAAACTACTCTTTCTGGGTTTAGAGCAACGCGAATATTTCCTTTGGACTCCGATGCCATTCCAGACCATTTTTACGCAATTATTGCTGATTGCTGATTGTCAATTGCCTGGACATCAAAAGCATCTTCTGCAAGTACTGAACACTCGGCACAGTTTGATCCTAATAAACCAATTGCGGGGCATCACAAGAGCATCCTAATCTAAAGTCTACCAAAATTTTAAGAGACGTCAAGCAAATTTTTTCTGGAAATTTTTTGTTCCAATTATTAAACCTACTCAAAGGAAAAGTAAAAAACAAGCCGCTCAACTCCTTGACGATAAAATATTAAAACAAAGTAAAAACCAAAAAGTTCCATAATGAAACTGGAATTTCTGAAGATTCCGAAACTTCTGATAATGAACCAATAGCCCAAGTGGCAATGAAAATTAAAAGCACTGTTAAATAATCTTCGAAACATTAAAAAAATGAGACAACAACAAAGGAATAGCAATCGGAAAAATATGTTGAATGTTTGGAAAACTATTTTGTAACGACGGAGACAGTGGATTGACCTAAGTGCACATCATGCCAAAAATGGTATTATGAGACCTGTTCCTTGTACGGCAATAAATGGAATATTTGTAGAAGAGAACAAAAAATAGCTGAAAAGTAAAGAAAGCCATAAAAACACCTTGTTAGGTTAATTTTCAGGTTTTGACTTTAAAAAAGTCCCACCGTTTTGTCCTTTTCGCCAAATTTTGGTTTAAACATTTTTTTTTGATCTTTTTTATAAGAGATTATTTTTGTTTTGGTAGCATATTTTTGGTTTATTATTATTATTTGCATTTTCATGCAAATAAAACTGATATTTTTATGCGTTTTATTTTAATAAAAATATGGTACACATTTTTTAAAAGATGTTTTTTAACATATCATTATTTAATATGATCTTTACTATTCTTTTAGAGCCGGACCAATTGCCCCGTTATTGTAGGGCATCTCACCCGTATCGTAGGGAGAGATGGCCAAAAACGACATATTGATTTTTCAAACATAAAATTGCAATTATGCACATTATAAATTGCACATTACATTATCTGAAAAACAATATGTTGCAAGTGTTCTTGATTAAATATCGTACAACTTATTTTTGAGAGGTTTTTGGCCCTCAATACTTTACATCTCAATACAACTTTACTTCTTATGAATTTTTAGGGTTTTCGATTGGGGTGGGGGCAAACTATTATAAATTGATATTTGTTTAATTAAATAAACTAATTGGCAATATATTTTCACTATTTTCGCAAAACAATTTACCTACCACCCCAAATCGACAACGGGAAAAATACTTAAATAATTCAAAGTAAGTGGCATCCGTCGCGAAAGGGTCGTATCTTGGTTTAATAAAAATATATAATAAAAAATCCTTAACGGCTATTACCTTCCATTACCACTACCATTACCGCGACGGCTATTACCAACTACCAAAACCATGAAAAAAATTTTATGAACAGTTTCGAACCTTTCCTTCAAAAATTTTGCTCGGCGGGGGATCAAATGTGAATACAAATTTTGGCGCTTTACCGTTTCCGATATTTGATATTTTGTTAAAAGTGGATATGACCCTCTCTCGACGAATGACGAATGTAAAATGTAATTTTACCAGAATGCCCGGTACGATTTGTAGGGGGGGGGGGTATTTTTTACTTAAGTAATAAAAACACGTCGCAAATGAGATTTAATTAAAAAAAATAGCTGCCAGAAAGTTTGTCGCACCTCCCAATCGATAACTCTTGCATTTACAACAAAAGTCACGAGGGGCTTGTATAAATAATGTACCTATTAATAGCTTATCTCATACATGTAAAAGTTTCAATAGATTCTACAAAAAATATATAACAAATTCCATGACCCTTGCTTCTTCTTCTTTTTTAGATCTTTCTCTCCTTTTTATCCGTTGTAGAATTTTTAACAACGTTTTTTCAGGAATTACTACATTATCATGTAGTAGGTATAACAAAATATTGATCACACTATATACCTTTTGTTATCATAATCATAAAACAATTGGATGGCGAATGTGATGCAGAATAATTATGTTTCACATCCAAATATTACGGATCCATTTTATACGTTCCTCAGCCGTGTCACATCGGCATCATTGGCATTCATTTTTATGCCAGCTGTGCTAATACCATAGAACGTTTTGGGGTAAAGTGGGGCAACAATGGTTCTTTAAATAGAAGTAAGACAGTTATTGTTTAATTTAGTGTTATTATTTTGATGGGTTTTGTGTTAAAATTGATTAGTTATTAGTATTCTATCAAAACAACAACTTGTTGAATGAAATCGTCTTTATAGTGACGATTTTAGCTTGCCATAAGAAAAGTTATACTGCACCGATCTCCCATTGCGGCAATATGATGTATATGATACCCACAGTATCATATACATCATATGACGTTGTATTTTTTTAGTCTTATGATGCCACGTACAATAGTTTTTGTTACAAAACTATATAAAATTGGTCTGTAAAAATCCACTTCTTGCTGATGCGTTGAGGAGCTGATCTCATAGGCAGCGCCATTGATTCTTCTATTTCTGCGCGAAACATAACTAGACACAAAGTAATAAATCGATATACTTTTCCTATAAGCCATAACCAATTGTACTCCGAATATGCTTAATTATGACCTTATGCAGTGCTTTATTTTCTTAATACTAACTTGGTATCCGTACATAGTTTCGTCGAAGAATTGGCTCGTGACAGATTGTAGTGATATAACTATTCCCATGTAGGTCAACTGTACTATTTCAAACTTTAAGCAATTTCCGCCAAACACTTTATATTTGTTTCATATAAAAGTTCCCGAAAACATGGTAACCCCATAAAAGCATTTATAAAGTAGAAAGTTTTGAAAGCCGAAGAGAAATAATGTTTATTATAGTCCCTGTTTGTCTTTGTCGGAGTCGAAATAGCAAATACTAACTGGCAGAAAGTTGTTATTAAATATTACGAGTATGACATATATATATATATATATATATATATATATATATATATATATATATATATATATATATATATATATATATATATATATATATATATATATATATATATATATATATATATATATATCAACACTTTCAGTGAGGTATGAATATGTATTGTATGAATAAGTATAAATGATCAATAAAACAAATCGTACATCACTCTGAAGATCCTCAATGAAGGTGAAAGAACTTGTACAACTTCTAAGAAGTTCGTCTCCGTATATATGTCCAGATATGCAACTGGTAAGTGTGTCTTCCTTATTATTCATCTATTTGCTTATTTCTCTATGTAATGAGTTGCTACAAACCCAAGATTACTTCTCTTTAAATCACCTCCATAAATGTCAAATATATCTGTCATTAATAATTTAAAAACGTCACTCAAAATATGTCGAGGCACTTAACTGAGGCGCAAAGAGCAAGGGCTGTAGCAAAATTAGAAGAAAACTGGTCGTTGAATGAAGTGGCTGCTGATTTAAATGTAAAAGCTTTATTTTTTATATTAAAAAACGCTGAAAAGAGGAACAACTATTAAAAAGGCCCATTAGGTAAGGTGTAGGTAATGTCTCCACTGAGAATGAAGACAATGCTCTGGTTCATTCATAAGAATCCGTTCGAAACTGCTGTGAAAGCTTGAGAAGAAACATTATTTCCAGGGTCTGTTCGAACAGCACAACGTCTAAAACAGTTTATTTTTACCAACAAAAATAATAAAAACATTTGACCGATATGTTCCTTTATTAAAAACATTATTCAACTTTTCATTCCAAAAATTTACAATTCATTCTTTAAATTCTCCTCATTATGGTACAAATGATAGTTTCCTTTGTTTTCCGTGTAGTATCTTGTAGTAATGATGATGATCCAGTGAAGTAACATTCTAGGGATAACCTCGTTGGTTAAAATTTTCCTTATTTGTCCTAACTAATCAACTTCACGTTCATTGTGTTGTGCTAAATTAAGTACGTAAAAAGCATCCACTCTGGCTCAAAGGATATTAGAATAAGCTATCAAACAAACTTCGCCCGTAATCTAAACAGTGATGTTTTCTCTATAAGCCACCACGAACACGTTTCTCGTTTAACTACACCTTGCTCCTTGTTGCCTGTTTATTTTATGTCACTTTTATTTTCTGTTCTCGTATTACGAAGACTGAGAAGGTGACACTAACATTAATCGAATAAATTTTTTATCTCATCGCTCCCCGAAAATATCTCCATTGGATAAAAATGTTTTTAAAAAATTATTCATATCATAAAACTATGCACAACAAACCAAAACAATGTTAATGTATTTATCGTTGGTAATTAGACCCAAGGATATCTGGAACGTATTTTTTTTTGAAATAAGGGAAACTGTTTGGAGTTTTTAAATGTCTCTTTTGTCATGAAAAGGGTCAATAAGAGTTAACGGCAAAAAATAAAACACTAATTGAAAACAGAATTTTATATTCTTATTGAAATATTAAAAATATAAAAAACAAAACCGAAGCGTTATACCGAAAGGCGTAGTTAGTGATTGATGTTTGATTTTTTTCCTGAAATTTTATATAACTACAATAACTAGAAGTGGCAAAATTGTGAAGTAGCTTTCCAGCATCCAGAAATTTATATTTTAGTTTAAGACGGACACGCCGAGAGATTGTTCGTGCTTGATTTGAGAGATTCTTCCTGCCTCGTGCCGGGCTTTTCCAGAGCTCGGCTGCACGGCATTCAGGTATGGGAGAATGAGCATTGTAGCTCAGGACGTTGTCTTCTCGATCCGTTTTCTTTGGTCCTCTTCTTATATTTATACCCGATATCCAGGATCTGGGTCTTTGGCCGCTTGTGAGGTCTGGCTTCCTCTGGATAGTAGCAGATAGTAGAAAATGGATGAGAAAATTTAGGAGGCTTAAGAAACAGGTTTAAGAAACAATGGTTTCGGGTGCAAGATCTGCTGAAAAGCTGGCAAACAGACTGTATTTTAAAATGTTTCGAGAAGGTATTATTTAAATTGCTTTAAGTTCATATCCGGTTTGTTCAAATTATGTGTTGCAGAGAGGACATCGTTTTTTGTTTAGCTTTTCGGTCTGGCATTTTGAGGGCTGAATGTGGCTAGTTAGCTGATTAGAATAAGGGAGCAGGTATTAAAACATACCGGCTCCCTGCTCGAAAATTCAGAAGATCCATTTTCATGTACATGAAACTTATTGTTTTTTATGATCTTATGTTGTCTGGCATTTGAATTAAAGATTGGCATTGATAAATAATTCATCAATAAAAAATGCCATATAAATAAATAAAAAAGTTACAAAAAATATGTTTTCCACGATTTTTTTTCGTCTAGCATTTCGTATTTCTATTTAAAATACGTTTATATACACATCTAAAAAATGCCAGACAAGTTGGCTTGTTCGAAAACTTATTAAAAAATAAAAAAGTTACAAAGAAATATAAAATTTTCCACAATTTTTTTTGTCTGGCATTTCGTATTTCTATTTAAAATACGCGTATAAACACCTCAAAATGGCCTTTAAAATGGGTTGATTGTGGATAAGCGGCACGCCACCTAAATATATGTATTAAATTAATCGTCTATAATATGTTATTACCGGTCTAGACGGAGAATGTTCCACTTTCCTATTGTTTTTTAAAAGTAATCTGAATATAACTGGTGTGATTGTGAATAATATTAGGTGTACCCGTATTAAATTTAAAGTTTATAATTACTCACCCGTTATGATGTTGCGAATCAACATAGAACTCTCGATTCAGATTCGTGAAATTACTCCGGATGATAACCAATGGTTGTACTGTCTTGTGGAGGCGGAAGTTCGATTTGTACAAAAGATCATGAAACTTTTGGCAAATGATGCAAGTTTTTCTATATTCCATGGTTCAAATAACTATTAAGGCTACGTATTTTATGTTAGTTGTCTGTTAATACTAAATAACTTAAGCGGAAACACTGTTTCCAACACAAAACCTCTTTGTTGTGTTACCTACCTATCTTTGACACTTTAGCTTTATTATTATGTCAACACGTCAACTCGAGAAAACAATTTGTTTGCCATCATAGCGCCTAACAAGTAGGCTGGTACAATAGCGCAAAAACAAGAAGGCCTGATATAGGGTAACTAATGAATATTTGGCGTTGCATAATCACTAACGGAATTAATCACAGACAGTGCAATCGGACACTGTCTGCGTTACATTCGCACTGTGTTTATGAAACCGAAGTAACGCATACGGCGAATTAACTTGAACCACGTCATTACCAGTGATGAGGCAACGCCTAACATTCATTGGTTACCCTATATCTAAATGCGTTTCCAGCAAAACAATTATTTAACACATAATTATTTATTTATCAATCTTCGAACGACTTGTCTGGCATTTTTAATTTAAGTATGTACATTGTATAGCTGTACAATTATTAACAATAGAAATACAAAATGCCAGAGAAAAAAATAATTTGCCTATTATCTAGGATTGCCTATTATCTACGAAGAATCACACATACGTAGATATAAATATATCCTTATTTAAAAAAAATTGAACAGCTCAACTCGTCTGGCATTTTTATGTGTGTATGTACACGTATTTTAAATAGAAATACGAAATGACAAACGAAAAAAACATGGAAAATTTTATATTATTTCTGACAATTTTTCTTCGCCAGGCACCGTTTGTCCAATTTCCAATCTATCTGCCAAGTTAAATTTAGTTATAAATGTTTAATTTTTCATATAATCTTGAATTTACCACGCTGCCAGATAAATTGGAATCGAAGAAAACTTTAAATTGAAGCTAAATTTCAGACTGTGATGACCGTCTGGCAATTTTTCAGCGTTATTTTCATTTTCTCGATTGTCAGATAAAGTTGTACGTTTCTCTTGCAAGATAACCCACATCGCCCCCACCTTTTCGGCGATTGAAAACCGTCATTTTTATTGGTGCATTATTTACCAATATCAATTTTTTATTCAAATGCCAGACAAACAAAAAGTTTCATTTAAATGAAAATGGATTTTCCGAATTTTTGAACAGGGACCAGGCATTAAAACCACCCTTATTTTCATCAGCTAACTAGACACATTGAGCACTCAAAACGTTGGACAACAAAAATGACTGCACTCAACAGTACCCTATCTAACGGTTTAATATTTGATAGTAAAGTCTGTTTGAATGAAGTAGGTACACTCTCTATTTCAGATTATTGTGACAAAATGCCCCAATTGAATTTCGTACTCAGGTTTAATGCCTGTTAGATGTAGCTACTGTTTGAAACAATTTAGTACACCAAATGGTACAATAGTTTAAGGAATCGCTTGCCTTCATTTTACTACTTGTAAATATTATTTTTGTTATTTTTTTCCAGAAGATTAAGAAATGAGTTACTAAAAAATAAATAAGCTGTCAAATATATCACAGGTAGTTTTTTGTCAGCTTCTGTCAAGAATATTACGCAAAATCTTCCCTTATTGAATATTTTCCATGAGCTATTTAAATACTGCTCCGTTGTAAGTTATAACTTACTATCAATCGATATAAGTACTAATTTAATTTTAGATTTTAACCAATTTAATACTGATTTACTTTAGATATACAGTGGCTGCCGTATATCCTACTAAAAAACATCTTTAAACGAATTCGAAATCTTGTATTCTCCCTACGCTTCGTTTTTGTAAGACGTTGATTTTATTGTAACTAAATTCTTTTTTAGATTTAGCAACACGCACGAGAGCGCTTATTTGACGTAGATTTGAATAGTAATAGTATCAGACATTCGGAATAAACAGAATAGAATTGGATTATAGTCTTCCGAATATTTATCTGAACATGTTACAGTGAGTTTTACACAATCAATGTAATTGTGCAATCTGGAATGTAATTTCCTGAAATATAATTTTAAAAGTGTCACATTTGGGACATTTTGGATATTGTCACTTGACTACTCTGAAAGAAAAGTGACAGTTTCCTCAATCTGTAGGTTGGGAAGGTGGGATTAAGTAAAATGAAATAAATATTGTTGGCAAATAATATGGCCATAACAGTAAAATGAATTATATAATTATTTTGATAAAAATATCATATAAATAATTATTATATATTATATATATATATATATATATATATATATATATATATATATATGTATATATATATATATATATATATATATATATATATATATATATATATATATATATATATATATATATATATCATTTCATGCATATATATCATTTCATGCATTAAAAAAGAGATTTGTTCGGACATTGTATACAATGTACATTCATTATGTCTTCTTGTATATACGTTTTAAAAATATAATGCTACTTTCATTTCACTTTCCTACCGGGATTGATACATTTTTTCAGCGATTGTTTAAAATTAATAATAATTTTGTATCATATCAGTAAAAATTGTCGCTATCGCGATTCTACTTGGCTACTATGGATATTTTAGGTGGTTACTTGTCTCATTCGTAAACAAATGGGCTCACTTTCCCTAGCTCTTTTGGCATTAGGTTAATACTCAACGGCGCTATCGCCATACAGGCAACCACTAATATCAACAACATTAATAATAACAGACTCAGGGAACGAACGGGGACACATGCTTCTCGTATGGGGGTCTGTCATTACATTTATTTTTGATATAAATAGGTACATTTCGAGGACCTCTAGAAATTAAGGGATGAAACAAAGTAGATATAGGGGAGGATACGAAGCTAATCTATTCATACGTTCACGTACACATAAAATCACATAAAGATCACTCTCTTAAAATTACATAAAATTTTTGTTGCTTGTAAGAAACCGATGAAGCTCAAAAATATATTAAATTGACAACGGAGGAGAGAACATTCAAGAGTGTTTGGGTATTACATTTTGTAAGGTTGCTGTATAGAGGGCTACTTGTTTTGTATTTGGAACATTAAAAAAATAAGTGATCTAGGTCACTGGCATGACTTATATTTTGTATAGATGGACTGGAATGCTGGCGTGAAAGTATAGTCACAGTAAATTAGGTTTCTTAGGAGAAATAATTTATAGTTTTATAAATTTGGGTGCAGACTCTTAATAGACATCCAATTAGAGATCACCTTAACCGTAACTAGGATTTTATTTTACTATATTAAAATCTTATGAATACATTGAAGCTTCTTTTATAATTTCAGATCCAATTTATGGATCACATTTTTTAAAGCCACAGGATTTCATGGATTACATATATAATTATTGGAAATAATATTCCTATTAGTTTGTCTAATTCGCCATTATTATAATCATTTTTCTTCAATCCATCATTTTGGATTTGAAGCAGCAGCATGATATTGACACTTTATTGATGTAGTATGATTATTCCTCTATATCTCTATTTATTGATAAGGTAGATAATTTATATAATATAATATTATAATTGACTTCCAATCAAAAAATCTAGATTTCTAGTATAAATAATTGAAATCCTTTTTTCCTATCCATCCCCTTTCTCTTCAGAAACCACCCAATAATGTGACCTGGCGCTAGTTTCTTTTATTTTTCTTAAAGACTTTGGCGAGGAAAATGAATTGCGCATAAAATATTCGGTATAAAATTCTGCATCATGTATGTTAACGTAAACTTTTTTCTATCTTTAACTCGACTCTCACAAATATGGTTTGAAAAATAAGAATATGTTGCTAGTTTTGTTAAGCAAAAACGAGTGTGGCAGAAACCTGGCTAAAAGGACAAAAAATATGACTGGAGAAAATTCTGTTATTACCATTATGTCTCCAATATTCGAGCCCGTTTCCACACAACCGCTGTGGTAGAGCTCCCGGCGCATTTTTTTATAGTGGTTTTCTAAATGAATTTCTTGAAAAACGCGATACTAGTGTTATTTTAAAGCAGCACATGTAGCCTTGATAATATCACTGCTTGATTAAATTCACCAACAAATTTGTTAAATGAAATGAATTTTGGTCCATTGAATCGTGGTAGTTCCGCCGACTTTGACTTCGTGGAAAAAAGTAATGAAGCATTTTGTATGAATCCACGCCTAGTTCCTTAGTAGATCCACGTGTGGCCAGTTTTACAACTTTTTACACTGTTATTTTGCCATGTTATTTTATATCCCCCTTTCTCAAAAATCCATGTTTCGTCAAGGTACACAAATTGCGTCAGATATGCGCTTATAATTTCGTCGGATATCCTCTTAAATTCTCGTAAAAAAGGTATTCACTTGCGTGAGGATGTGAGGTTGCTTACAAAGGAAACGTCTGTTATTTTCCTCTGTAATAGAATAGCCAATATTATTTAAAATACCCCACATACTTGTATCCGAAACATCTAAGATAGCCGTTTGGTTCACTATTTCATTAACTGTTTTAATTGTAATATTTTTTTCTCTTCTTGCATAGTATACTCAATATTACGAATTTCTCCATCCTGAACATCATTAATTTTCAACTTACGTCTGGTGCGTGTTTTTTCTAGAGTACTAAGAGGTTTACCAGATGTCGACTCTTCCCTTGTACGGGTTATGCTTTCCAAATTTATTTTTAAGGCATCAGCAACTCTCTGATGGACGGAAGATAATGGTAGCAAGTCACCATTATTTTCTTTTTCGCTCTTGAAGTATTCTAGAAGGTTTGAATGAATTAGCGCCTCTATTTTTCAATAGTGTTAGACATTATTGAAAATATATTAGAACTGTAGAAATGTGTAGAACTGCCAATGTGACTAATATTGACTTTTAAAATAATAAATTGTTTTCAAACATTTTTACTGACACTATTTCCGAAAAAACTAAGTAAGACATGCTAAGTAAGACGTGCTTAACATGGCCCAAATTGTACTCTATTAGACGTCAGTTGTTTATTGCATCAAGATACATCACTTGCTCCTAGAAATTGACCAGAAATAAAAAACGTAACACGTAAATTGATGAATACGTACGACAAGATATCTGAATAAGACTATAATAGCAGTTTCATATTTACTGAAACAAAATGAAGAAAGAAAACTCAATAATTTCATGATATTTACAAGCACAAAATGTGATTTTGATGTTGGCTGATGACATTATTTTGTTTGGAGAATCGCTAAGTCTGGAGATAGTGGATCGAATCTGTGACACATACCTAATTCCGGACTTAATTGATAAGCTGCAGTCTACGTTAATTATGGGTGCTGATAAAATTCCATTTTTTCTTATTAGATATATTGCGTCCACGTTTTGATATTCACTGTGTTTTTTTATATTGCACTATTTCGCACAAAATTGAGGGTATTAAAAATTATACCTAATATCAAATATTTTGGAAGCTCACACAATGTATCACTATTATTTTCTCATTTTAAATTTCTCTCCTCCATTCTATAATTATTGTATTACTGAATTCTGGAAATCGAAAATACAGTATTTTCTGTATTAATTATATGGCTATAAAATTCAACTGCCTTTACTTGCCTTATTCGATCTATAAAGTTGGAATCTCTCGAAATGTGTAATATGGTCACTTGATGTAACTCTTCGTGTTGGTCTAGTAATTCAATTACCTAGCAATCAGCCTGATTGGAAATATAGCTGCAATTAGTCGAATTCGGTTGATATTACTGTGAATACGCACGTGTATTTTAAACAGTACGCAGGGCAGCAGGAGGTTCCTCTCTAAGCCAGGGCCGTACTTAATCCATGTGAGTATTTTTCAGATAAATGTGATTCATTATTCTATAGAAGTAATATATGTAAATGTAATCTAAACTACTAGTCGTGTAGAAATATCAAAATAGTTTTGATTTCTCATAGACATTACCGACTTTCCCAATTTTTTTTGCAAAGTGGGGTCAAACACACATATTAATCAAGTATGACATGTATTTTCGACCTGCATTTAATTGATGGCTAATTTTTATTAACAATTAATAAACAAATTACGGATCTCGGAAAATAATCAACAGATTATACCAAAATCTATACCCGGGGGTTCACGTAGTCGTTGATCACGATATTGAAGTAAAGATTGGAAAATTCAAAATGGTATTTCCAAAATGGTATTTTAGGCTCGTAGTCAAATTTTAAATATTTTTCAAAATGTCCATCTATCCGATGCATTTTTAACACGCCATCTGTAGAATGAAATGTTAGGAAAAACCATATTTTGTTTAGCGAAATCCAATAATAAATGCAAACAGTATGTTGTCCCAAGAAATATAAAAAAATATATCAATAAAAGTTCTGAAACTTTTAGCTACCTTAAAATGTCATATCAAAATATTATGTTTGATACCCTTACATCCTTCATTCGGAAATTGACCAAACAGCCTATTTGGGGCAATGGGTAGGTAACTGGACCCACGACCGAAAGGCCTGGATTCAAACCTTGTCATCACCACACTTGTTTTGTTTTCTATTTTACATTTATTATTGCTATTTAGCAGATATCCACTTAATTTCTTATTGTTTACAATACATTTCGAGATGTTACATATTCCGAGGCACATTTCGCCTGCGAAAATATAAGTACTAATGAATTTTCAAAATGGTGAATTAATATTGTCATTATGGTCCGGAGCGAAAATATGTATCTCGGGATTTTTGGGGTAACATATCAAGTACTTTTGGTCGAAATGAATATTCAAGATGGCGGCTCCAAGACGGCTCTCCGATTCGATGCCACTCAAAATGTGTATGTAGCTATTTTTGGAGTAGCAGATCATGATTTTTTTTGACAGAACAAATATTCAAGATAGCCGCTCCAAGGTTCTTACAATTTTACGTTCCGAGCAGATCATGGATATTTTGTGAAAATAAAGATTCAAGACGACACACAGTGGACCGAAATCCCGAAAACCTAGTCAGTTTAACCTGTGGAACATATGTAGTGTCTCCCTAATATCTTTTAGGGCTATTGACTAGGTCACACGCTGCGTCTCGTGTCGTCGCCGAATGGAAAAATAAGAACTTTCATAAACGTTTTTTGTTACTGTGAAATGGATGCTTCTTCTGAAAGTACGTACAATAGTATTATGTAATAAACAAACACATTTATTTGAAAGCAAATATGTTATTTATAATGCAATTTGTAATCAATTTTTAGGAGTTGTCGTTATATAATTATGTGAACGCTAAAGTGCAATGATCCCTAGTGTTCCTCTATCAAATCGATTTTTCATTTGGATTGAGTTCATATTTATCTATTTCCTGAATTATATTATGTATATTTATATAAATCATGTGAAATTAAAATATTGTATTTAATTTGAAGTTACTTTACGTAACTCTCGTAGATACATTGAAATATCACATTGCATCTGCAAAATCCACATTTTTTGTTTAATTTTTTTGTTACTCTAATATGTAACTAGCGGAAAGATGAACATTTTCCCAAAAAACAATAAAACTCATTTTGACGATAAATTTAGTAAGAATAATTTACACTTCGTTTAAATGTTTTCTCCACACCACAGTAAGATTATACAGGGAATTGTCTTGTTACAAAAAAAATTCTCAACCCCGCAGGTGCAGTGGCGTAACATAAGTTAGTAGAGTATATTTAATTAATTATTCGTTTTATTCTGATTTGTGAAACAGATGAGTCATAGAACAGGTGTAGCAGGTATAGGACGTTCATTGTGCGTCTTTTTGTTTCTATATTAAACCCGGATATTATAATTACGTGCTTCAAGCTTAATTTCCATCTCAGGTTGCAAGGCCGTTAATTAGGTCTATCTGGGACACCACAATTAAAAAGAACCGCAATTTGTTCTACCTCAAGGTGTGTGTTGTAGAAGTATTTTGAATTTGCAAAGTTATTAAAACTATGTGTGCTTTTGACATGGTTAATCATTACCAGCGGATAAACTTAGTTATGGCGTTAGAATACCTGCGTTAGAATGAATAAGATCTTTCTTAAAAGTAGGTCTCAAGAGGTTCTTTTAGGTGAACCTCTTATTATAATGTATATAAATCAAGCTCGAGTAATATCAGTACTGGTGTACCCCAAGGGAGTGTCTTGGGGCCACTATTATTCCTGATATTTATAAATGATATTGTCAATAACAAACTTAACTATAACTCATTCATGATACATCAGATTCAATAAATTTAATAAAATATTATAATGCCATAGATTCACTATTTTGAAAAAGTAACTTCAGTTTCAAAAATTTAATCTTGCCAAGAAATTATCATAGACCTAATTGGACGACCCCCTCTAGGACTAAAGAGTGCTCATGTCTTAAGTGATCCTTCGTGATCCTTCTAGTAAAATAGAAATTAGTGTTCATAGAACTAGCGCCCACAAAAGAAGAATTAAATAGGGAAGAAATAGTGTAAGTATCCTACAAGCAGGTAAAATATTTCTTCATCATACTATTAATTTTACATCTCATTTTATACAAATTTTCACATTTTCTAAAACATATGCTTGACATAGTGTAAAATATTGATGACGACGATATTCCATACTTACATTGTAAGTCTTATAAAATAAATGATTATTTATTTATATATTTATGAAATGCATCTGTCAAATAAGTATCATCTTTAAATAAAATTTTAGTTTATATGTGCAAGGAACGCCCCTCTTATTTCTTCCTCTTTCATATGAACTGATATTATATAAAATCTGGGAACGGATACGGTCCTGCGTGTCCTGCTGCTAAATATCCTTGTAGGTTGCGCGGTCGCCTAGAAAAGCTCGAGCTCGGAACCGGCGGCAGTCAGTAGTGGGGGACCAGAGAGTTCAATGTTGCCATTCTGCTGAGTACAGAGCAAGATTCTCTTAAAGCAAGAGCCTCGAGACAGTATACAGGTGAAATAGTGGGAAAGTGATCAATATAAAGCATGGTGTGCGTATTGTGAGCGCTCTGCTGGGAAAAATTCCGATAAGAGGGTCCTTCCGGACTTAAGAGGGCTCGAAAGACTAATGAGTAACTTGTGATTGCTACGGACATGGACCGAGAGTATGCTATTGTTTTGTCCCGGACACCTAGGCTCGTGGTAGAGACCTTGTGATAAAAACATGTACATTTCTAGGGAGGTGTGCCCATTTCGTTCTCTTTCGCAGTTTTAATTCTGGTGTCACTTGAATTTTTTTTAACAATATGACATGACTGTATGCCGTTTTAAGGGACATTTTCCATTAATTTACCTGTTCTACGACTGGAATTTATTTAAAATATGAAATAATGGTGAGTTTAATTCATGTATAATAATTAAACTGTAATTATTCGCTAGCGAACTATTAATCTAGAGGCACCCTCAAACATTTTAAGAAATTAATTAAATCTTTTATGCCTCTCATAATTATTGCACACTTTTACCTGCAAAATAAATTTCTGGTATAAATATCAGTGTCAGATTTTGCATAATTATTATTGAGATTATTAAAAAAATCATTACGAAATAAAGCACCCATGAACTACATAACAAAACAGACTTCTGGGAGAAATTCCACAAAGCAGTTTTCATTCCCCATACCATCATTTGATTCCTTGAGAATCTCCTAAAATGCATTGTTGCACATACCTCTTGAATGTGAATTCCATGTCATTACGTAACTATTTTCAGAACTTCAGGCGGAAATAATTTAATTCACTAACATTATATTAATTTAATTTGTATATTAACTACAGAGGGATTCTAGAATGTGTCAAGAAACTTTTCGAATGCACTTTGTGAAGATCTTTATGTATACATAAATCGTTGCTGTTATTATGTAATATTTGTAATATTATTACGATTTTACCAGTTTTCAAAATGTTTTTACAATATTTTTATTTTATTTACAATATGTTTATTATATTTACAATATGTAGAATGATGTTCGCATTCGCAATTTTGGCGAAGGATCCGGTGTAAAGGAATATTATTATTTATTTGTAAACGATTACTAATATTCATGTACACCGGTTCAAGAGCCGAAAATTCTTCATTTTGTGGCCCTCAGGCATAACTAAATACTTTACGATACTGTACAGTATATTTTGGCTGTAATAAAAGGCTACCATCAATTCATTTTAATTTTAGGACCACTTTTAAAATGCCCGACAAATATGAAATAAAATTACCATATCAGCTATCCATTCAATTATCCTTGTAATCCTGGACAGGGTTCTAATTAATCATAAATTACTAAAATACATTATATTTATTTTGTCAAAAAGTGTTTGGCAACGCTAGACTTCTCAGGTCTTCCATATTTAGTGCGTAAATTCCAATTCATTTCAGAAAAATTATGCTATAAAAGCCAAGTTGATGTTATTTACACCGACTTTACAAAAGCATTTGATCGACTTAATCACGGATTTATACTAAACTTGGTACTCTTTGACTTATAATTCTCCAGGGCAGCTTTTCGTTTAAAAACATGTATCATGTTCATGTAAACATAGAAACATATAAATATGTAAACATGTATTTGTCAATTACATGGTTTCAGATAAGAGAAATTTCTGCAAGTATCTGGGTTCCCGCAGGGTTCGGCTCTTGGACCTCTACTATTTGTCATGTTTGTTAACGATATTGTGTCTGTTTTTGTACAGTATTTCATTTATATCGTTAATATTAAATTGCCGTGTGAAATAAATACTTACGAAAACTGTAAGCAACTACATGATCAGCTCACTGAAATCAATTCTTGGTATAAACACAACCACTTGCTAATAAATTCCTACAAATGTAATATTATGTCGTTTGAAAGAAAGACAACTCCTAACGTAATTAATTATTCTTTGGACAATACACTATTAAACAGACCTGATCATATAAGAGACCTAGGAATAGCTTTTGGCCCCATGTTGATATTTATAAAAATATATTACAAAATTTATTACCACCATATCTGCCTATAAATAATATGTAGGTTTTCTCTTTGTCGTCAGATACTGAAAAGGATTTTCTAGCGTGTTCACTCTTCGATTGTTATATAAGTATATCTTTCGTAATATCGACACTAGAATATGCATCGATTGTCTGAAACGTTATTCATATTGCTAAAATCGAGAGAATACAAAGGTGTTTGTTTGTAAAAGTGCAGTGCATTAGATCGTGTATACTCGGATAGATGTTTCACGTATATATATATATATATATATATATATATATATATATATATATATATATATATATATATATATATATATATATATATATATATATATATATATATATATATATATATATATATATATATATATATATATATATATATATATATATATATATATATATATATATATATATATATATATATATATATATATATATATATATATATATATATATATATATATATATATATATATATATATATATATATATATATATATATATATATATATATATATATATATATATATATATATATATATATATATATATATATATATATATATATATATATATATATATATATATATATATATATATATATATATATATATATATATATATATATATATATATATATATATATATATATATATATATATATATATATATATATATATATATATATATATATATATATATATATATATATATATATATATATATATATATATATATATATATATATATATATATATATATATATATATATATATATATATATATATATATATATATATATATATATATATATATATATATATATATATATATATATATATATATATATATATATATATATATATATATATATATATATATATAATGTGTACAAATGCACCTTTGTTTATTTTATCTGTACTATTTATTATCTGTTATCGTTTTATTGTTGTTGCGATTTTCATTGTAATGTTACTACGGCTGTTTTCATAATTTCCTTGTTCGCCGTGGTTACTATTTTCGTTTTTCAATATCCTGTAATTGGATTCGTTATCTGTTGAATATGTATTTAAATTAAATAATAAATAAATATATATAATATGAGCCTTCTGCGGTTTGGTTCTGGTTTCACTGGGGGGTATCGTTTGTCCAACGTACTGTAGATGACAGCACTTGCAGCTAATTTCCAAAATTCCCGCTAAAAATTACTATTACGGTATTACACAATTTTTATAAAATTTGGACCCATTCTTATAATTTATTTATAATTTTCATGGGGTAATATTTAATTAAAATTTGTTCATAAATATAAAGATAAAAAATATTGTACCATAAGGTATTTGAGGCAACAATGACCTATTTGATATATTTAAAATTTCAGCATACGTGCAGTGAATTGAGGAAATCTAGCCTACTATATGGAAAGGCTTAAAACAATTGATATTGTATCTATGTATAACAATTGTATTGTATCTATGTATTTCTCTCACAAATAGGTCTGACATCTAGACTGTTGCACTGATATACAATAAATATGACTGGATAAAAATAATTATCACTGTAACTTTTATATTTTCGTAATTAAGTGTTATAACTACCTAACCCGTAAATTAAAGAAAGCGAACAAGACAACAATGAATATTAAATACAACGACTAAAGTGGAAAAAAATAGAATCAATAACAAATATATCACCTAAAAAAAAAAACAGAAATTAGTTATTTAAAATATGCAAATCCCATACTTAAAATTTTGTATACCTTTTCGCATAGAAGAAACTCATTTCTAAAATCGTAAGTATCTTCTAATCCCAACCACGCCTCAGATACGGAATTCCACAGCTGGCTCTAATTATACCAGATAGCAGATAGTTTTTATACCAGAT
>CAXKVY010004150.1:0-27965 GCA_964058915.1 Tetropium fuscum
AAGATGTTACGTTTTTACATTTATTTTCGTCTACTTTAAATATGACGAATTACGTAAACATCTATTTTTATAGTTAAAACCGACAACGCCGATCCACGACCTTTCCAATAACGAATATTCGAGCAGTATACCTCTTTTTAACTTATTGGAATCGTATCTCTCGGATCGGGATCGGATTCTCGGATCGAATAGGATCACGTTCGCATATCTTACAGTGGCGTGTTCGCGGGAATTGCTAATATATTATTTATATACCTACCTATGTAGGTATACATCGCTACGAGAGTTGAAATAAAAGAATATGGCGGTTAGCAAACATGTTTGTTCGTTTCGTATGAAACCTGAAAAACGTAGATTTCCACCAGACTTCGCTTTATTTACGAGATAGGATAGGCATGTTAAAAAAATTTAAGGAAAATATTATTTGACGGCAAAAATGGATAGTGGGTGTTAGAGCAGAGCCGACTTTAACAAAAAAAAGTTAATTTGTGGGCTGCTCGAAGTAGGTACTGACGTGTACTGAGGTAGGTAGGTACCTATTACATCATCCACTTAAGACATTTCTCAAATAATTTTATCCAAAAAATATTCCAGTGCTTGAGGCCGCTAGGCCTTTAGCATTTATAAGCTAAATGCAACGATATAAGTTAGGTTTTTTATTGGGATTTACAAAACTGAAAACGCTCTCTGGTTTATTACATAAGTAGGTACCTATTGTCCATTGACTTTATTTTTATGTAGGTACCTACCATCCTAGATCACAAATTAATAATTTACAGTGGTAATAATCAGTGGGCAAAATTAAAAGTTCTATAGACTGTTTATAAAATTATAACCGTGTACCTACCTAGCCACAAAAGAAAGGAAAATTTTCAATGTCTGTAAAATACCTCAAGGTCAGTTTCTAATTTTGATTGGCTGTAAAAAGTGTGTGTATTGGAAATCGCTTTGCGATGAGAAGCTGGTAGGTAGGTATGTATTGCATTTGTAATGATTTTTAAAAATGTGTTGAATTTAGTCTCGGTTTAGTTATGTAGGTACCTATTAACAAACAAGCTCTGATCTTTGTCAAAGCTTGTCTGTTAATAATCTTTGTCTTTGTTGAGTGTTAACGATTTGGTAGATTAGGTAGGTACCTACTTACACAATAAATATGATTGTATTTCAATCGCAAGTATATTTATTTTATTTTTCCGTTTTAAAGTTTATTTTTCTCGACTACTTAGCTGTTTTGTACATATTTATTTTTGTTACTTGTGGGAAATATGGCTACTGGCGAACCACCCACTAAAAAATGGTAACGCGCTGAAAGCAATACTTCATGAGTGGTGTGGAAACTTGCATTCAATATCAGCTGTGGTGTTGAAAATATGCATATAAAAACCTTCTACTTTCACCCCCCTAAGAAAAAAAAATGTCTACGCCAATGAAAAACATTGTGTAGGTCAGGGTTGCCGGTCGTTCCACTATACATACATATTGTACGAACTGTAGTCTCTTAATAATTATCTACAGTTTAATGATAATAATTAACACCTATATGGATTTGAAATCTGGCAACTGTGTACGGACATGAATCACAAAATCTCATACACCGTTCAGACCGCGCATGCGCATATTTGGATATGTATAATGCAGGATCTATGATGCAGGATTACCGAAAATGTTACAGCATAATGTGTTACTTACTGCATTGATCATGGCTAATACGAAACGTATCAGTTCCCTCTCCGTGTCCACGGGAAAATTAGTCTTCATGTGTTCATAGAGATCTCTGTCGACAAAAACGGCAGTTTCGACAAAAGCTGGTGCTCCTTCTGGAAAAGTCTCTCGTTTAGACCGCTTAAGAGCACGTAGTTTACTTGGTCTAACTTTGGTTTCATTATAATCTTTGGTTTGAGAAGATAGCCATCCTGTAGTGTCACTATCTGTTACATGAGTATCATTTAACGTAGTTTCAGCGGTGCCCACTGCGATTGCGTCGCCGTGTGAGCATGTATCTGTTAGATTTTGGGGAATGTTAAGACTTTTGCGGATTAGCAGGTGAGGATTCAAATTATCATTATGGAACCTCTTTGGCAACGGCTGTATAATGAAGAGGTGTTCCTCGTTGGAATGCACGATGCCCCTCTGAAAGAAATACGTCATTGTTGAGTGCTAAATGGGAGATGTTTTGGGTTCTTTTTGATATGTTAATTATCAGATTATGCATAAGAATAAACACAACGCCATTTCTTGTGCACTGTCTGGCAGTGCAACCGTCTGCACTGACAGCGCTGTGAAAAGAAAATTATTATTATGAGCATCGTTACTCACCACTCCATTACATAGACTAACAGCTGTCGTAGGGCCTCTGTAATAGCAACGTACGTCTTCATCCTGGAAGTTGAGAGGATAAGATCCGTTGGCGAACGTCTCTAGCAGTACGAAATTATTGGCTAATAGATTCGGACTGGATTTTAATTCTAAGCTAAAATTTTGGCATAGTTGCGGTGCTTTTATATGCAGTCGATGCACCTTGGATTTCAATTGTTTCTCATCAGGTGATTCTGTGTCGTCCACTGGGATAATGTCTGGATATGTAATTGTAAAGTTTCCAACTACAAAGCAGTAATAAAATATGTATTTATTCATTTAAAATGCGGAAGAGCGGAATCTAGTTAGCATTTGCATCTGATTCAACCAACAATATAGTCCACTGATAGATAAGAAGAGCAATTTAACAAAAACAAATAATTTTGCAATTAAGTACTTCCTCTCGCTGAGAGCAGGAAGGAGCGCAATATCGTTTTCGAATTAATTGTGGGTTTCATTTCATTTTTACTTGTACATATAAGCTCTTACTTCCTCATATAATTGTCCATTTTTTCAAATGAGAATTCATTATTTTGTTAAAATTCAAATATTTAATAAAATAACGGACGAGCGATTTGTTAAGTCACACCCGTCACGGACACTCCTGATCAAAACCAGAAATAAATGAGTATTGCTTAAAGAAATAAAAAATCAGTTGTAATGTTATAAAGTACCTACTTCAAAATTATCGGCTATAAATCGATAACTTGTTCCACAAATAATTATAAAGAATTGAAATGGACCCTATCCCTTATTTAGTTAATAAACTTGCGATGTCGTGACCTCTGTTTTGTTTAAAGACGAGATACCGATTTTTAAATAACAAGTGGTTAGGGTATAAGCAGGCACTAGGAAAGACGTGCTGCGGGGTGGTTGACATAAGACGGGATATAGGGAGACGAGGGATTGCATATGGGGAAGCAGGTAGTTGGGCTCTGGTGTGTGTTGGTGTTTCACGTGAAATTTCCGAGGTTAGTAAATATACTTAATTTGTAAGGTTTATTATTAAATTTATTATCTCGAGAATTTATGCCATCTTTTTATTAAAATTACTCGTGTTATATTATGTTTTGAACTACAAATAATCATGATACGTTTTGCATAAACTATGAACATTTTACTTGTTTATTTGGTGTGTTCAGCTCATTCTATTTTAAGATTATTTCATTTTGTTTTATTCAGTTCGATCTAAGTAATGCCCTTTTGACCTTTTTGTTCCATTCATGACTACGAGTAGGTTTTTCATACTTGCGGGTTTTGGCTTATAACAGTGACTTAATTGCCGCTTATTGTATGAGATGATGAATGTTTGCGCCTTGTTGAATTTATTAACACTTTTCTCCCGTGCCTGGGCGAACACGCTAGTTGCCTCCCGTATGGGACCTTCGTTTTCGCACCAAAACCTTACAACTACTAGCTGGGTTGCCTCCCGTATGGGACCTCAGTACCTTCTGACGAAAGTCGGCTAACTAACAACAAACTCTTCAGTTTTGTATCTTGAGAATGATTGTAGGTTAAAACACAGGTATGGCAACCCTTGTAAGTTTTCATTTGACTTTCACCTAAGTGTCCAACAGCATTATTGCGATTCTTTTGAATAGAGATCGAGGGTTTCTCTGCCGTGCTCTTTCCCCTCGTGAATTCAAGGCTGAGTACGGCATTTATTTATTTTATATTGTTCATAAATTTAATACCTGTTTAAATAAAGCAGTAGGTGTATTAAAATGCTTAGTCTATTCTTTTTCATCTCAAAACTCCCGCTTTTCGTTAGTAACCAGTGCATCTCGGACAGGGTTAATTTAAATTAAATACAACGTAGGGTAGGTATTTCCCCTTTTGACGATCACGTACCCCGGCCATGTGTTTCTCGGTTTATTATGTTTAACCGACCCGGGTTGGTTACATTACAGAATGTCGGTTTGACAGATTAATAATCCGACCGCGAAGCTGGATGATTATTCAGTCAAACCGACATAGGAAGTTTGAGATGTATAGCCTCTATTATTTTGAAGTACGAATTTTATTGTATTTGATAAGATTATTTTTTGAGTAAACTGTAAAAGAAGAAACAATTTATTAATTTAAATACATATTAGAGCAATAAAAATTGCAATTATATATACTACGTTATTTTTTTTGCGCGGAAACGTCAATAGTACTGGTTGTCGAGGTACTTAACATTCCGACATCACTATTGGTGGGATAATAATATCCGCTTTATTTTTTGTGCGTGTACATTTATTAGAAGTTTTATAAATTAAAGATTTTTGCATTACATGTACACACACTGAGTTCATTATAGCAACTGTCTTATTTTACTACCCACTAAAGGCGCAAAGTTCCAAATTCCCCCACTCCATAAGACATCACGTGCCACAATTTGAGCGCCAAATGTACTTAAATTTAAATATTAAACTAATATTTTACAAAACTGAACAACTATTATTGGATCCCGCATGACTTTTTGTGCCGATTCTCATCTGATTTATTATATTCTCATGATGTTGTTGATCTAATTGTATATAGAGCTCTATGGTTATCGTTCTTGCTCAGATATTCGTGCTTACCGTGACCTGTTATCAATTCTTGCTCAGATATTCGTGCTTTTGACACTACGATCCAGAGGAAGCGGAACTCACAAGCGGCCAAAGACTCAGATCCTGGACAACCGGTAAGTAAAGGGTCCGCCAATAGGGACGCTCGATCTTTGACAGCTCATGGCGGCCATGTTGTTTGTGGTAGAGTTGGCAAACGTAGTTGTTATTATTCAGTGTATCTTCACAAATCACCATGAACCAATTCAGCCGCGAGCAACATGTGCAAATCGTTAAAACTTATTACGAAAATCATTCATCGGTTCGAGCAACGTTCCGCGCGCTCCGCCAATTTTACGGTGCAATTGATCGTCCTGCTGAGTCGACTATCCGTCGTTTGATTAACAAATTCGAGGCAACCGGTTCGGTGAACAATCAGCCAACACCGACGCGTCGTCGAAACGTCCGATCTGCCCAGAATGTCGCCGCTGTGCGCGATAGTGTGCGTGAAAATCCGCGACAGTCAATTTCACGTCGCGCACAGGAACTCCGCCTTTCGGAAACATCACTTCGCCGAATCTTGCATCTGGATTTGGGCATGCATCCGTACAAGATCCAGCTGACACAAGAGCTCAAAATAAACGACCATAGACAGCGCCGTATCTTCGCTGATTGGGCTTTAGAGCAGTTGGAAGTCGACCCCGATTTTGGTCGCAAAATCATCTTCAGCGATGAGGCACATTTTTGGTTAAATGGGAATGTCAACAAGCAGAATTGCCGTTATTGGGCCGAGAACAATCCACAGGAGGTCCACCAGGTCGCAATGCACCCAGCAAAGGTAACTGTTTGGTGTGGATTTTGGGCCGGAGGCATCATCGGGCCGTATTTCTTCGAGAACGACGATGGTGTGTCCATCACGGTAAACGGCGAACGATACAGATCCATGATAACGAACTTTTTCTGGCATGAAATCGACAATATGGATGTCGAGGATATGTGGTTTCAGCAGGACGGCGCTACGAGCCACACAGCGCGCGCCACAATGGATCTTCTGCACGAGCGCTTCGGAGGAATGGTTATCTCGCGCGAAGGCGACATCAACTGGCCACCGAGATCGTGCGATTTAACCCCACTAGACTATTTCTTGTGGGGTTTTCTTAAATCACAGGTCTACGCAAATCAACCACAAAACACTGATGCCCTCAAAGTCAACATACGCCACGCCATCGATGAAATACAGCCCGATTTGTGCGCCAGAGTCATTGAAAATTGGACTTCTCGTATGCGCGCCACCCAGCGAAGCCGAGGTGGACATTTGACCGATATTATTTTCCATACATAATGCCTTCGAATACTCTTTCAAACAAAAAATAAATTTCATTTATACCTCTCACACAACTTGCTTTATTTCATTTTAAAGATCGAGCGCGCTTATTGGCGGACCCTTTATAAGATACTCACGATCTTATGTTTCAGTACGACTGATGCGAGAAGAAGCAGACGACACCGAAGAAAAGAACAGGACCAAAGAAAACGGATGGAGAAGACACTAAAACAGCCCAATCCAGTGGACGGCGAGACCGACTGCCTTGCCAAAACACACACCCTTTCTTTACCTGGCGGAGCCAGCGAGCTGATAGCTGACCATCTCGCGAGCTCCGTTATCCTGAGCTAAAATGCTCATCCTCCCATACCAACCTGAATGCCGCCTAGCCGGGCTCTAGCAAGACTGGCGAGAGGCAGGAAGGGTCACTCAAACACCCGACATGACACCCTCTGGGGTAATACACACCGGCGAAGAAAGTCAAGAGCGCCAGAAGCAAGGCTCATCAGCCAGGACCGGGTGGGGCTGCGTAACTTCACGTGACACTGATCACATTTGTGGGGAGGGTCACGTGAAATGCTCGGCCTACCCCTTACGAGGCGGTCTCGGCCTACATATATATTAGGGGTAAAGAGCAATGCACCGAGAAAAAAAACAATTGTGGTAACTGAAAACTCATTTGTAATAAATGAAAATCTCATTAACATAGGGGACAACTACGACGTTGCTTTATGATAACTACATTTGGTTTGCTGAAAGTGGGTATTTATCACAACTGTTCTAATATCTAAGTACTTGACTTTCTTTGTGGCAACACCTTAGTTAGTTGCTGCAAAATGATAAATTTTGATGGTGACATTCCACATCAGTGATATTTACTGACTCTTCCAATTAAATCAACTATTACCGGAGTTGCTGCAAATGAACTTCACCAGTAGTTACGAATAAGTTCAGAAATCTTTCAAATGTATACTTCAGTTATAGCAACTGACTTATCTTAATTACTTTAACTTAATAATTAATTGTTCACTGTTGAATGAAAGAAAGAAGATTTATAAATATTATATTTTTGTTACCATACAAAGGTACTTATATTGCAAGTATACCAAACGGTATATATATGGTATATATATGTAGAAATGAAACTATATGCTATCAGAATTAAAATCCTTAGCTCAGAATTAAATCTAATCTAATATGTATTATATTACTCTAATATATTATATACAAAATAAATATCAAATACTTGTATTGCAGTAATACAAAAGTAAAGAATATAATAATTATCAAAATAAAAATGGCCTAATTGTTATACTTATACTGGAAGTATATTTAAGTAATGTAAAAATGAACCTATACTCAAAACACTCGAATATAAAATATAGAACAAAGATCTGATCAGTCATTGGTCCATTCATCCAGTCAGTCTGTTTCGCTATATAGCAATCCCCGCCAAACAAAACACAATAAACACAACTTACATAACCACAAAACACCACTGACCGTCCCTCACGACTCACGACGCAATATAAAAATTACAAAATGAGATGAGAAGCATGGCAGTAGGATGGTTTAGTCGTAGCCGACCGGGAAAAGCCGAAGCTTGTAATATCGAACGAAAAGTGTTTATTGCAGCTCTGGGTAAACTGTGGCAACTATCTCTGTTAGTTGACTGAAAGTAGAAGATGCTGGAATAAATTAACAGAGCAGTTGATTCAAAAGCCCAAAGATACGACAACTCGTACTTTAATAGTAAATATCTAAAATCACTTGCACATGGTATTAATTAATTTTTTGAGTTGTGATAAATACACAGTCCAGTAGCAGCAAGTGTGTTCTTTTACGGGAATGATTTTACTTACGCCAATTAGCCCTCTCACTTACGCATTTTTTTTAAATATACAGCAACTAGAAAAGCAGTTCTCACAAATGTTTTTTTAAATGGGTAGGTCAGTTAGGTCATTTTTCAGTGTGGTGCCACTCGGCTCCTTCCTATCGAGGTCACATCTTTAGCCAAGAATATTGGCGCGCGCTTTTGCCAAATGTGAAGCAGCAGTGAATAGACAGAGTATCGCATTCCTTTGAAACGACAAATTCCGACACGGTGGCCATATTTACTCCATAATTAACGCTATAATAACTTGTAATGAAAATAGGCTCATATAAATAGTATTTTGAAACATGGCTCAAAGAGAATGATATTTTCAAATGGTAAGTAATGGAGAGTAATACGTTTAAGCTTTGCCGCGAGTATGTGATGGAGAAAAAATGGCGGACAAACAAACTGCACTATGGGTGCAAACAAGTAACAGTTCATTCTATGTGGTTCCTTTATCAAACATCGCAGTGCCGTTCGCAAAACCTGTTACCTAACTCCCCTTCACTTGGCAGAGAGAACAAACCATTGATATAAACGTTAAATAAAATGGGGCCTGATACCGTAGCTTGGGGCACTCCGTACTCTATACTTTTAGGCTCATTCAAAGTCGCAGCTTAGCGTTAGACCGAGTACCGCATCAACTGCTCTGGGTGAGAATGTTTTGATTTTGTTTGTTTGTGATGTCTAATGACTTTCTTACGCCATCTTAGTAGAGGTTTCAACGACAAAAAATCATGAAATTTTCTATCCTGAAATTTTCAAAAATCAAATATTTGTTAGTCAACTTTGTTGATTAAATTCATTTTCCCCAAGTATATTCACATAAAATCAAAAATAAATATTTCGCTTAAAGACATTACAGGTTATTTGAAACATAAAAATGTACATTTTCGCCAAAATTGCATTAAGATCGATTCATTTTTGTGGGATAAAAATAAAAAAACCAAAAATTGATTGAAAATTGTTTTAAGCGGTTTTATCAATAGTTTTGAGGTTACCTATGTTGAAAAATAAGTTATAATCTCAATTATCTACAACATTTGTATGGTTATTTGTTGGGGTCCAATTGATTTTTTTCTAATTTATATACCATTAATCCCAAATTTTCGTAGCATCCATATACTGCTATAAATTTTCCAGATTTTTTGCGGTTCGGCACGGCACTAATGGTGCAAACATGTAACAGTTCTTTAGTATATTCAGAAGTTAAACAATTTGTACGCTCTCTTGTTGAAGTACATTGTTGAAATACAACGAAACGAGTAACCATTTTGTATAACGGTCGCTGGGGTTAATTTAATACTTTTATTATTATTTCAAGTGAGAGTGTGTGGGTTGGTTTCGTGAATATACATAGAAATGTGCTTTTTATACGTATAAAAAATTGTGAAATAATAAACAGGAGTAACAGTCTATAAGAATTAGATGATTCATACATATCTATTTAATCTATTATATTATTATGTAGTTAGGACTTTTGTCAAACTCTTTTCATGAAATAGCGAGGCAAGTACTAAAGTGTTTAGTGTAGACATAATAATAATTGATTATGTTAAATATGTCTAAAAAGACGGTACATAATAAAAACTACTGATTTCCATTCTGCCATTCCAGAAAAAATAATAATAGATGCATATATTTTCATTCCTTTCCAAAGAAAAGCACTAACAGTCTTGGTGTATTGGAAAAACAAGATAAGAGAGCAGCGTGGGGGAAGATTTTACTCATGGGTAAACATGTAACCTCAACAATGCGTGTATGTTCATTACGTTTCAAACAAGAAGACTTGGAAAGATCTTGGAAAAGGTAACGGCAGAGATATAGATCTATATCTCTGACTCATGCACATAGCATAACGCATAACCTATATTTTTAAGACTTGTTGCTTGTGCCCGTGTTGGTTCTGTTTTTCTGTGTTGACTTCTGTTTATTCAAATAGTGTGTCTTAAAATATTGGTGTTGTGCTTTATTATATTTCTTTTTCCCTAACAATGTGTTGCGTAACTTTCAGTATAAACTTGTTTACTACCATCTAGGTAAATTACAACCAAATATACTAAAACAGGAATCTATTAGTCTATTTATTGCCAACATAATTTTGCAGGAAAAATAGGTTACTAAAAATAGAATGTCAAATATCGAAATAGATTTTCTATTACTGGATAGGGCTGGAACCTTTGATGTAACTGTAACACTCGGAGTAGTTTCCACAAACACCAAAACACTTTCACTTCGCTCGACGCGCGTTTCGCCAACCAAGTTGGCATCATCCGGAGACGATTAAAACTAATCTTAAACTACAAAATCTATCATATTTATACTATTTTCATGGTGACGTCACTAATGATATCACCGTGAAATTTACGCGTGACTAATCACGCTTCAATGATCGGTTGCTAAGCAACGCGTAAAGCGGGCTATACGGTATAGGTTCCTTGTCGCTATTCATACTACTATTACATTTTACAATTTCTATGCTCTCAAATGCATCCAACTGTCTATTATTTGTCACATTTCTAACTAATCTTAAATTACTAATATCTATTCTATGATTGTTGTCAAAAGCATGTTGTGCAACACTAGACTTATCTGTTCTTCCATATTTTAGATGAGCCATATGCTCTTTAAATCTGGTGTTAATTGATCGTCTCGTTTGTCCAACATATTTTCGATCACAATCATTACAACTAATTTCGTAAATCCCAGACCTTTCATTTGGAACAATTTTATCCTTTGGATTGTCCAAAAGTTGTTGTAATTTGTTGCTCGACGAATGAATCGCTGTTATACCCACGTTTTTGAAAACCTTACTCAAACCACGAGTAAACCGGGGTTCGTACGGGATGGATACATATTTTGGAGCCTCTATATCCTTTTGAAAGGTCGTAGAATTACGAAGTGTGTCCTTAAATTTACGCTTCCTAATTAGTTTTTCAACTATATCTCTAGGATAACCATTACTCAAAGCTATATCTTTAATTAATATTTTTTCTTTTTCAAACCTCTCATTACTGAGAGGGAAACTTAGTAAACGATGGACAAGAAAATTAAAACTTGCCATTTTATGTTGATAGCAGTGGTGAGAGTCATTAGGGATATATCGTACTGGTATCTTTTCTATATATATCAAATTCTAACCTATTGTCACTATTTTTAATTACTAATACATCTAAAAATGGAAGTTTTCCATTATTACCTTGGAGCATGACTTTCTATTTTCTACGTTATTCATTATATTTTTAGAAATTTGGTTCCTGCAAGCCACTTCGACGAGACCCTTGGATGAATCAGGCAGATATTGAATTGAACTTTCAATCCCTGCCACGACATCATCCAAAATCTTATCAGAAGGGGCTACAGCAAAGTTTAAACCCTTGTTTAGAAGGTCAAGTTCTTCTTTATCAATAGACTGTGACGAGTGATTTTCCACAATGTTAACGACCTTCCGAGGAACATTTTTTGGTACATTAGTAGTCAATTTTTTAAATTTTTTATTTTGTGAAGACAGATTTTCTATCGTTAAATTTACATTATCTATAGGTATCATTGGTTCAGAGACTTCACATATATCATAAATCATTAGTTACGTTGTAAGGATAGTAATCTGAAATTTGAATGAAACCATAGCCTATTAGTGTAGCTACTGAACGGTAGAGGGCGCTGTATGTATTTTTTGAGGTATGTATTGGCATTGACCAGAGATGTAGAGAGGAAAGAGAATAAGTGAGCGAACTGCCTAATATCGGGGGCCGCCATTTTTCCTGTGATTTGTTTACGTTGTATTCGTGTCGTGACACTCCGATAGATAATATATCCAAATATTTTGTACTTACGACAACTACTCGTAATGTGGTAACCGTCTGCAATTTGAACACCCTCTCACAGCAGCACAAGATATATCGGAAACGTGAAATATCAATAAATGAACAGACAAAATGAATTATTTTGTTACTGGAATTATGATACTATCACAGGAATACAATATAAACAAACCACAGAAACTTCTAATTTGTCTGTGATTTGAGAATTAACCTTCAAAATGGCGGTCCCCTTAGCGTCGTAAAATTTTAGGTTGGGCAGTTGTCTATACCCTGGTACCCAAATAGTGTGGAGTGATTCATCACCAGCATATGGACGGCTCAGGGAGATGAGGTGCGAAGGGAACGAAATTCCATAGGCGAATAATTTTTTTGCAATGGGTTCCTCATCTGTAATTGCACAAAACACACTATTCTCACAGACTTTTGTCAATGAAGCGCATATATCAACTGCCTCAGTTTTAGTGATTCCAGAATACCGTTCTAATATTCCTTCGTATACATTTTTCATCATTTTCACTTCTCCTCCTGTCAAATTCGGTCGCTTACAATTGGAATTATTGGTTTTAGAACCACTACTACTTGCATTCGTCGCTTCCATCGCATAAAAACACTAAACACGCGCGTATAACACAATATTATAATTAATTTATAACGCGAATCAACGGTACATAAGACACAATGAAGCGCCACTGTCGCGCCAAAACATACATGCATGAAACACCGCATGCGTCAATATATCCAAGAAAATCCGGCGTCTTTACCTTTGACCAATGAAATTTAATTTAATTTAGAACCGCCTGAAACTCACCAATGTGAGCGGTAGACCCGGTTACTAATGAGTTCTGCCCACCATTTCTATCGAGTGTATACAAATTTGCACACTAAAAAATTCTGTGATCCATTGCAAATAGGCAGACCGTTCAATTGTGATGGTGGTGTGATATTATGTATGAGTCACTCCACACTATTTAGGAACCAGGGTATAAGGCCTAAGCTCATTCTCTTCCCTCTCCATATCTCTGATTTGGACGTACTTTGTGTCTTTTGTACGTAATGACATTAGAAAAGTAAATATTAGATAGATTGTAAATATCTGCGATATAATACTAATACGAGTACTTACTACCTGCAATTGAATAACTTTTCTTTACTAGAAACCTGTAGATTATTAAAATTGAACATTGAACCGTTAAACACTTACCTAGGTACTTCGATGTAAGATAAAACGATGTAACAAAAAAACTATTAGGTACATGTAATGCTTTATATATACCTATTATATAATAAATATAATTTCTCCTATAAACAATTTTTTCACAAGAAATTTAGAACAGATCAATATGACTAAATTTAAGTAGGTAATTAGTAATTAGGTACTACACTCAATATAGGACGTTCCACACATTAATTTTATTTAGTTTCATCAAAATAAAAAATTTTGAAATCAGGAGAGTGGGTATTCAAGATTTTAATGAAATAAAAATATCAGAATGAATGAATCAACTAAAATGCATTTTAATGGTAACTAGAGAAAGTATTTAATGAAACAAGTTTTTTTAATGCGTAAAGTAATAAATATTTCATGTGTTTTGGCTATTCAGTTCATATTTAAAAATGATTAATGTTACAATAGGTAAGTATAGTAAGTATTTATTTGTTGTTTAATATTCATAATTATATTTTAAGAAAGTTAATCGTTACTGTGATTTTTGTCTGTGATAATGCAATAGACTACCGTATAGTGGGTATATACGGAACACAGGTGGTGATATGAAATCTTTGGACAATTTTATAAATTTTCGCGGGCTTATAGCCACTTGTGGTCGATAAAATAAATTTTTAAAAAGAAAGGTAATCTGTCAAATAAATGCAGGTGGTGGTTGTGTTGCTATTGGCATGGTTTAGGTAAGTTTAATATTTTAAAAAACATGAAAATTTTATACCACTAAAAGTGTGCTCTGTATCTCAGTTATTATTTGAGATAAACATATGCTCCAATGGAATTAATATTAGTATCTACATATCTAGGAAGGAATGTATGAGGAAAAGAACAATGTATACGCGCAATTACAGAAGAAATAGTCAAGCAGAAAGTACGCAGCTCTGGGAGGAATACAAACAATCCAAGAAAGAACTCAGAATTAGAATTCGGAAAGCAAAGACAAAGAGCTGGAAAGAGCTCTGTGATAATGTAGACTGTGATATCTGGGGGGATGGCTACAAGATCGTCATGAAAAGGATGTTCGGCTATCCACCCAGACAACAAATGGCCATGGAGACAGTGGAAAAGGTGATCGATCACCTCTTTCCTGTCCATGTGCAAGTGATATTTGACTGTGATAGAAATGTGATATTTACACCATTTAGGATAGGGGAATTACAAAGGGCGGCCGGCAAATTGAAAGAAAGAAAAGCCCCGGGACCAGGAAACATTCCACCGGAAATTGTAAAGGAGATAGCCCAATTCAAACCAGAATATACCCTTGCGGTATATAATAATCTGGCGGATCAGTTCACGTTCCCAGCAGAATGGAAAAAGGCTCGGCTCGTCCTCATACGGAAGGGTGACAAACCGATCCAAAATCCCTCAACGCACAGACCGATCTGCCTTCTCAGCTCATCCTTGCCAGATTAAACAATGAATTGGAGCGAACGGGTGGCTTATCCGACCGTCAATATGACTTTAGAGAAGGACGACAAACATCAGACGCCATAGAACAAGTAGACTGAGTACCGCCCGGGAAGCCGAGGCAAACCTCCCATCGCTGTAGAAAATTGTGTGCCAGAATAACAATAGACATTAGAAATGTGTTCAACAGCGCATCCTGGCAAAGGATACTCGATGAGCTCAGGAGGAGGAAGGTGGAAGAAAGCCTCATCAACCTGATAGCGTCCTATCTCTCAGAAAGAGAAATCATTCTCGAGGCAGAGAACTCGGCTAAAATAAGGTCAGTCAACAGCGGAGTTCCACAGGGCTCGGTACTGGGACCAACTCTATGGAATATCCTAAATGGAATATCCTAAAACGGACTCCTAAGACTCGAGCAACCAGAGGGGGTAAAACTGATAGCTTTCGCAGACGACGTTGCAATCACGGTGGTAGTTCAAGGAGAAATTAACCTAATGAACACGGCCGAGGTAGCATTATTAAAAGTCTCAAACTGGTTGAAGTTGAAAGGGCTCCAGCTAGCACCGGAAAAAACGGAGGCAGCCATCCTCACAACGAGGAGGAAACTAACCCCAATAAGGTTCAACGTGCAGCGTGTATCCGTGACCCCTGCCAGGACAATAAAGTACTTGGGAGTGTGGTTGGACACCAAACTGACATTCACTGAGCACGTCAATAAGACTATACAGAAGGCGGAGAAGACAACAAGGGCATTGGCCAGCCTCATGCCGCGTATAGGCGGACCCAGCGCGATGAAGAGAATATTGCTGGCCAGCGTGATCCACTCCCAAGTACTATATGCATCTCCCGTCTGGCACTCAGTAACGAACAACCAGAAAAACTGTAGAAAGCTAGCGAGTCTGCAACGCAAGGTCAACATTAGAATATGTTCGGCATACAGGACTATCTCAACGGAAGCGGTAGGGGTGATAGCAGGAGTCCCGCCTATCAAGCTGATGATAACAGAACGTCGCGAAAAGTACACCGGGACAGATGGAGGGACAGCGAGGAGAAATCTACTAAGACGAGCGGGCGAATGGCAAGGCGAATGGGATGTAGCAATACACGGGAGGTGGACCCATCGACTAATACCTAATATACAGATGTGGATCGATCGGCCCCATGGAGAAGTAGACTATTTCCTGACGCAAGCCCTCTCTGGCCACGGTTGCTTTAGAAAATACCTGTATGACCGGCATAGGGCGAACACGGCCAGTTGCAAGTACTGTGGAGACGTTGATGGCGTGGAGCACACTCTATTTATATGTCCAAGATGGAACGACGCCAGAAGAAGATACACGGAAAATACAGGTGCACTATTTACCGAGGAAAATGTAAGATATGATCTTGTAACAAGCGAAGAAACAGTGGAGCGCGTATACAGAACGATTAGGGACATTATAGATAAGAAAGAAAAGGAAGACAGAAACAACGCCGGAAGGGATTAAGGACGGCTCGCTCACCGAAGTCATGCTAACGAGGTACCAGTGAGCAGAGCGAGATGGAGGAGGAGTGATTTTAGTCGGTAAGAATCCGACACTCCCGACGATCGGGGTCTTATGTAAGATTTCCACTCCTCCTCGCAAAAAAAAAGGCTCTACATATCTACATACCCTCATGTTAAAACTTATTATAATATCAGTACTCAATAGTTTTCTGTAATAACGCGAAAGTAGCAATAACAAACTACATTTTCAGAATACAAAGAATATCTATTTTTTTAAGAAATGTTTTTAAATTGTATTGTTTATATTTTGATACCAATAAAAAACGTTAAAAACAATTATTTTGTTTCATTTTAATTTCATAAGTTTGTCTTCATAAAAATAGAAAATTTGTTCCCTGCATATGTTTTTCATTACCTACCTATTTACTCTTGAACCGCCGGAAGGTTAGATAGGTAGATATACTTATCTTACTTATCTTACTTATCAGAAACTTATGCCAAAACTGGCAAGAGAAAACCGTAAAGAGATCTCGTCAGGCATTTATGGAAGGATGGTCTACAGGCTTGAAGATACTCACTGGAAAATGACGTCGTTTAATAATAGTGTATATTGATAGTGAATGTGGTTTTGTAAATGACGGTCTTTTAACCCTCGAATCCAAGAAAACAGGCGATTAACATGAATACATGAAATCCACCGTTTTCGAGGATTGGTTCAAAGGACTTCTGGACAAGTTACAACCTAGATCTGTTATAGTGATGGATAATACGCTTCTTATCATTCTCGTAGAACAGAACAGCCGCCCACAACTGCATGGCGGAAAGGGCAAATTAAAAACTGGTTGGAACAAAGAAACATCGAACACGATGATTCACTACTTAAAGCTGAATTGTTGACACTGGCCAGGCAACATGTTCCAGCTTTCAAGAAGTATGTAGTGGATGAAATGGCCAAAGCAAGAGGAATTGAGGTAATCGATTGCTTCCATATCACTGGTAACTGAACCCAGTTGAGCTTATCTGGGCGCAAATAAAAGGGAAAGTTGCTAGAGAAACATTTAAGTTAGCTGATATGAAAAAATTTTTCAATGGTGCAATCAAAGAAGTAAATGCGGCCAACTGGATAAAATGCATAGACCATGTGAAGAAGGTGAAATCAAGAATGTGGGATCTCGATATTATGATGGATACTCCGGATACTCCCGTTAAACCAGTCATAATAAATGTAAATGCAGACAGTAGTGAAAGTGACTTATTTTCAGATAGTAAATTTCTGAATTTCTGAAGTGAATTTCTGTTGGGAGTTTTTGTGAAGAGTGGTACTAATAAGTGACAGTGAAAAATACCAATGTGAGTGTAACTATATGTGCAAATAATAACATATCCCGCAAATTGGTGAGTTAATTTGTTATACATTTTTCTAACAGTCTATGCTATTAATAAGTAACCTAACCACGTTCTATCCTGGCGCTGTTACCTCCCCGTGGTCCTTGCTGGGCAATAGCAATTTAATTTTATTCTTTTATTTTAAATTGTGTCTTCTAAGTGAGCGAGAAGAGAAATGGGATTTATATGAGTTGAAGAGGGATAGCGACCGTATAGTAAGCCGCGGACTGGAGACCCTAATTATATTCACAATTTTACACTAAATATCCTTTTGTATTGCATAGTAATGTGATTTACCGCTTCTGTAGTAATTGGTACGGGTTTTCTTTGTAAAATTCAGCACAATTTTAGTTTGTATATCAAACGAAAACACTATAGTTCCAGTCTATTGTAGTAGTAGTATTTTCTTTATAATCATTGGTAGCATGGTAGCAACAGCATCAATAATTATGTTATCAGAAGGAATATTAGAAACTTTGGCATGGCAAATCAGCAGAAAACAAATTAAATATGTAACGTCGCCGAATCCCGGTCCCGATAAATTCCACGCTGTTGGACCTTAAAATAAAAATGCGCCGTGTTTGCGCGAAATTTAAATGTGGAATTAGATGCTCTAGCCAAGTTCAGCGAACGGTTTTGGCGGAAATCACGCGGTGTATCATGGAAATCTGTACTTCCGACTTGGCGGGTCGCAGGCTGTTCGCTTTCAGATTGATGGCAGGTCACGGACGCTGGTTTTCACAGAAGGTTTGATGAGCAAATTCGAGAATCAGGTTTTAATACCTATACCCTGTCTATATAGATTTTTTTCGGGATAATAAAATTGCATATGGTTACACTCGTTCCACAATTGTTCCCACCCGACTACTGGAGAGCTATATTATATGATCTCGTTCTTGATGGCTATTCGGTTTCTGTGACAAATAAAATAACTGGCTATAGAAGACATTTCCATGCTCAGAGGTAAAAATATTTCGTTAAACTATAGATCAATTCCACCTTTGATTTTATGTAAGTTACCTACTACTACGAAAACAGACCAGAATAAAATTGAAACCTGTAACGTCTACAGAAGTCATCTAGTGCCGAGACGTAATCCATGTTCATCTAACAATTTTGTTACGCAGATAATATTACTGTACCTTCAGTATAATATGTCTCTTTCTTGGGATAATGTCGCTTCGTCTAGCTAGTAATAAATTTATCGATACGTTTTTGACGTCAAGTCCACTACTGCAATATGATAATAAGAACACGTTGCATATTGCTGCTCTTTCCCATATGAATATTAATGAATGTTCTTGCATCGATAGAGCAGAACGAGCGCAGGCTTTGATTTTTCTTTCTTTAATAATTTTTATTGTATTATAATTTAAAGAAAGTTTGCCCGGAAATAAACTATATATATATATATATATATATATATATATATATATATATATATATATATATATATATATATATATATATATATATATATATATATATATATATATATATATATATATATATATATATATATATATATATATATATATATATATATATATATATATATATATATATATATATATATATATATATATATATATATATATATAATATATATATATATATATATAATATATATATATATATATATAATATATATATATATATATATAATATATATATATATATATATATATATATATATATATATATATATATATATATATATATATATATATATATATATATATATATATATATATATATATATATATATATATATATATATATATATATATATATATATATATATATATATATATATATATATATATATATATATATATACAACCCCCCCCCCCTTGTATACAAACTAGAATGAGAGAATAAATGAGAATAATGTAGAATGAGATGGAACAAGTTAGAACAATCCAGAATGGGATGCTTCTCGATTATTCGAGAAGCTTCTAGAACTTTCCAGAACATTGAAAAATAGTATATAAGGGCCAGCTGATCGCGATATTAGTCAGTCTAGTTTAAACGCTCTTAGAGACAAGATCAAGTAACAAGTAATTAAAAGTCTTCAGTACTGATTTATCATTGCATTAAGTTTTTTTATAGTTGTAGTAGCAGTTAGTGTAGCATAAATATTAATTAACTATGACTCGTATGTTTATTTTATAAAAAATGCCAAAGGAAAACAGAAAAGAGCATGTGTGGGACGAGAATAATGTGCAAAAGGAAGTAAATGCAGAAGAAGACTTTTTAGCGGCTGAAGCAACCAGAAAATGATGGAGAGATGGATAATGAAAGAAGAACAACTGGAAACCATGATAATCAACATCATTTATCTGATATATCCGCTCATCCGGAAAAAATTATGTCTGTTCCAACGTTGGAGATGAAAGGAGGGATCCGGAACAGAAAAGCGGTGAAAGCAAAGATTATCACATCTACCCCTAATAAAGATGTACTAGAAGCATCGGTTAACGGTGGAAAAAAGAAAGCGGTAAAACTGAAAGTATTTGATGAAGCTGGTCCTAGCACAAGTCAAATTAAAGTGAAGACAAAGAAGAAACAACAAACAATTGAAAAAGCTGCTACTTCATGAGTTCAGAGTTATCGTCGTTTTATGTCCAAGATTCTTCCGATGAAGAACAGTTTCCTCACGAGTGTCCCTCCCAAGATGCTGCTTGCATTTTTGAGATTAACAATTTTTTCGTGACAGTTGTGGAGAAGTGGTTTTCGGGACTGTTGTGATTATGTGCATTTTCTGTCAGTGCTTCACATTAGGATACCATTTTTGCATTTGCAAAAATGACCATTTTTTTGGAGAAGATAAAGAAAACATAATAACGTTTAAAATCCAACAAAAATTAATAGTAAAAATTGGTTATATATGACCGGTTCTGTATTCTAAAATTTACGGTTATAGACATTTTCCTGATATTTTTTCTTTCTGTAAACAAACACAGTATTCCACAATCGCCGTCTTTTACTCTATTAATAAAATTCAAAAGCATATCAGCTTATTTAAAGTGTTTATTTCTGTAGAGATTGCATAATTATTCATTATGTTCTACTGTTGTATTGTTGAAGTTATAAGAATTCAGTAGTTTGGTTGTTGGTCGTTGAAATCGCAGATTGCTATCTTGAAGGGTCGGCAACCAGCATTACAATTCGCTTAGTAAAACAGTAAAAGGCAGAGAAATTAATAAAACTAATGAAGTTGAAGTAATGAAGCAGTTGTAATCGTCTCCGGATGATGCCAACTTGGTTGGCGAAACGCGCGTCGAGCGAAGTGAAAGTGTTTTGGTGTTTGTGGAAACTACTCCGAGTGTTAAAACTAATGAACATTAAATATATCGCAGAGGGGGTATTATCCATTAGGCAAAAAAGGCAGATGCCTAGGTCGGCAGTCTTTTGGGGGGGGGGGGGGATAACGAAATAATTCCAATTCCATTATTTAGTTTGAGCGACTATATTTTTATTTCATTTTGGAACTTGGATAATGAAACAATAATTAAAGAAGCTAATACATATTTACGGTGAAGAAGAAGCTAATACATATTTACGGTGAAGAAGCTAATGCATATTTACTTAATAATGCTAATGCATATTTACATTAATTGTCTAGAACGTCTTAATTTAATGCATTATCTGTTTTGTCTTTGGAACGCGACATAACAAAAAATGTGAGTTACGATGAAGTTATTAATGATTTTGCTGAAGAAAAGTCTAGGAAGAAGAAAGCATTTACTTCCCAGAATTGAAGTGTTTCTGATTTTACCAAATTATATTAATTTTAATTACTATTAAAAAAATATACCTATATATAAAGGGGGCGGCAAAACAAATTATACCTAGGGTACCAAAATGCCTAAATGCGGCCCTGATTGCAGACATGAAAATATGTGTTGGATTCAGGAATATAAACTAGTAAATAAATTTTGCATTACAGCTGTCAATAATAGTTACCTATTTATACAACAAGTGTTTAATGGCTTATTTTTTTAACAATGGTGTAATTATTATTTTTCGTGAGAAGAACAATTAGGTCTACGAGCGCCAGCGAGCTGCCGCACCGTGGGTATGACGATGATATTATGTTCGTTTGTTTATATGTGTTAATAAACTACTGCCAGTTGTGTCAGATTACTGAAGAAATTGATTTTTTTAGATCACTAGTGAATAAAACATTGTTTGGAGCGTTGATACGCGTTCATTTCATTTATTAGAAGTCATTCTTAATTCTGGAGCACGGAAGATAGATGAATCTGTGGAGATGGTGCTGAAAAACAGTCCTGGTAGCTCCACTTATAATTTAATATTGCATTTTGTTTTTAAGACGTGTCCCTTGTCCCTTTCCGTAGAAGTAAGCACAATAAGAATTAAGTGTAAGTCATCGTATTAGCAATATAAAACATTTTTCATACTTAGCGTGCAATAATAAAAATATAAAATGCACAACAATAGATATATATATATATATATATATATATATATATATATATATATATATATATATATATATATATATATATATATATATATATATATATATATATATATATATATATATATATATATATATATACATATATATATTATAAATTTCTGAAAAATTTTTCCTTTTCAGGTCTAAATCGATCTATTTATGTTTTCATGTGCAACTCTCAAACTAAAATAATCTTTACTTAAATAATGTAAGTATTAAAATAATACCGACATTGCGTAAAATTGAATCAGTTCATGAAATCGAGTTAAGAAATAATAGAGAAGCGTTAATAAATTGCCTTAGTTGTAATTAATTCAACAGAATTTGTGAAATTAGGAAGTACCATAATATATACATAACGCTGATTTGCATAAATTGAAAAATTATGTGTTCTTTAAATAATATCTATTGTAAACCACTCACTAAAATTTGATGACGTTAAAATAATAGTTTATCAAATTTGAAACATTTATTTTAAAATTTCGCAATGTAGGTCTGAAACTTGACTTGCTTAGTATTATTTTCACTCCTAAATGCCTGCCTACATACATACTCAAAAATTATAATTAGATAGGTAGGTACATAAAATGTAAACAATTTAAAAAAACAATAGGAAATATCAAATATTCCATTACCTAATTATTTAATTAACTAGATTATAACAATTTTGTCGATTTTTTTAAATCATGGCAATGTAAATCAGAGAGGGAGAATCATTGAATCATTAATCATAACTAAATAACGTTGTGAAAGAATTTCAATTAACAATAATAGTCATTCAATAGTAACTATATTCAGTTAATGCAATAATTAATTTATAATATTTTAAATTTTGATGAATAATAATTATTCAAACAATTAATTCAATAGTTGTACCAAGTTATTAAACGACTTATTACATCCTAGAAATATGTATGTAAACCTACCTGAATTTAAATTTCCTATCATAGATGTCCATTCTGTCGGGGTTAGGAGATCTTTTAGTTGCTCTGGGTTTATCTGAGAAAAATAAACAAAAATAATAACATAATAAGTATAACATGAAGAAGTAAAATTTTTATACCTATTTACTTAAGAAATAGCAATTTCTCATAATAATGTCAGACAGAACAATTTATCCACCTTGCAAGTCACCACATTATTTTGATTTATTATTGGTAATTGGTAGATGTTTGATTCCAATAATAAATGCGTGATAAATATATTGTGTCATCTTTAAACGAACTATATTTATAACAACTTATCTTAATTAAACTTTACAAACGACTGTACGGGGTACAATACAATAAATTCCGCCAATTTAAGAAAATTCATATAAAAATTACTCGAAATTCAATAATACAGATATTGCGAAGTTGAATTATTCAATTAGTGGGCACGGCTATGGGGTTTGCTAGTGGGCCCTCGGTGATGGACCCTTGGTAGTTGCCCCATTGCTCTGCCTTAAATCCGCTACTGTGTAGGTTTATAACCACAACCACAGACGAGGTCTGTATTTATAGCTGTATTTGAAATTGTTTTTACAAAAAAAATTACTGCCAGGAGAATTATATAACACCTCAATAGTAGAAATCCAGTAAGGCGATGGATTGATATACTACAACCCCAGGGGCGGCTCGTGGGGTGTAGCAAGTGAAGCGGCGATTCATCCTTATTTTGACAATTTATATAGGCTATTTTTAAGCCAATGCATTAATAATGTAATATATATTTTTGTATTGGTACCCTCTTCGACCATTAATAGAATATACAAGTAATGTTGAAAATTTAGAGGCACAAGCAACTACTGGAATATTTATTTACATCATGTGTAAATTACACAGCGTACATTCAATGTTATTGGTCAGTCAGTTAACGTTACATCATGTTGCCAGTTTTGAAAATTTTCACAAGGAACACAGACTCTAACAAATGACGTTGATTTTATACTATCCACATTGGTCATTCGATTCTTATGTTTAATAACAGACACTGATATTAATTTGTGCTAAAGCTCAGTTGGAAAAGTGGGTGTTTTCATTACCTGTTCCAAATAGTTGTTTTGTTAGGTACTTGTATTTAATTTCAGACCTAGCAACGTTGCATATGTTTTGAAGTAGCTCTGTCGTTATATTTATGTGGCGTCAAATAGTAGTTATTTGTGAGAAGTGCACGAAATTAGATTTTTAGTGTTTTAATATCCCTTGATAATAATGCTGAAGAACTGCGAGGCTTGCAAAAAGCCGTTGGAAAAGATATCTCAGCGTTCATTTCGGCGAAATCCTGGTACGCTTTGTTTACTAATTTGTGTTCCGTCTTTTTCCCACTCTAATATCCTTTTTATAGACGCTTGAACCAAACATTCAGATATATTTGAATAGGACGTTAATCCTCTATCTTATTTAAGGCTGCCCTATTTTACTTATTTAATGTACGACTCGTATTTAAATCCAACTTTTAAACACGAGCGTTTTAAAGTTACCATGGCAACATAAACAACCCGAGAAACGTGAAGTATGAATGTCAACTTTCTAATTATTGATCTGACAGGAGTACCTTGTAACGTCAAATAAAATATTATTAACAAATGCTTGAAAAGTTTTATTCAAATATTTAATAATCTTAATTTTCTTAAATAAATGTGAAAAGTGCACTTGGTATTGTTTGAAATATTAATACTTCGGTTTTTTAAATCAGAGGAAATGCTGTTCAAATTAATACTGCTAATATTCTCGGAAGTCAACGAGGTTGCACTTCCATTAATGGCACTCCCAAAATGTTTGAAATATGCTTCTTATTGCTAATACTCTCTTCAACGTAACGAGTCGCCACAGCTGCCGATTTCCATTCTACTTGTTAGATTTGATCTATTGTCATGCCACTATTCGCCACAATGGTAGCGCACGTACGTCGAAACGCATGTCCCTTGTATTTCTGAGAATCATGCAATTTAAGATAACAACCATTGGACCATTCGGCCAAAATAACGTATGTAGCTGGTTCAGTGATTTTTGGAAAAAACTCTTCACCTATTCCCCGAGCCGCCACTGTATAACCTGTGCTTGTAAGTTACTTCAGATCTCGGCAGGTAACGATTACCTACTTGAGTAACGAATAGTTACTTTTCTATCTAGATCTAGATGGCTGGCACGGGAGCAGTGGAAAATTGTCTTATCTGTTAAACTTAAAGTATCTCATCGGCTATTGCGTCGCCTTCGTTTGCCTAGCTGTAAAGGAATTCAATGATTGGCATCACAATAGTCATATTTTAATCTTTCTCGACATTCGGTTAACATCAGTCGTATTTTGGCAAGGATCCCCCACGTAATATCCCATGCCAGGCCATCCACACATGAAAAGTGAAATTCCAAAATTAGTTCTGCCATATTTATACCAACACGCATCCGTGAACGTGTAGCCGGAAATCACATGACCTTGGGTTATTCATATTAAAAATAATACAATTTGTTTACTAAATCCAGGTAACTGCCCTGCTTGATTTGAGGTTATTAACAAAATTCCATAGGAGATCAGGACGCTGACCTAAGATCCATATTGTATGAAACACATACGTGAAACCGGTGATTTTTGTCATAAACTGAAAAAAATGATAGCCCGTCACCTAGCCGCAAGCGTAGATGGATAATTATGGTTTTTAATCATGGTCTGACGCCTTTGACAAGTTGATTATAGTTGATTATACTTAACGTTGACTTTTTTTATTGCACCGCTCGCGCTCTAGTGACACAAAACGATTAAGAGTTCCTTCGATGGGTAAGTATCACAAACTAGAGCAATGGCCAGATTTTGTTTGTAAGACCTGTACGTCTTTATTTGCGAATTAAGATAGAAAAGAACTGGAGATTAAGAGGTACTTTTGTTGTTTGGAAAATTTTACACACATACATATTATTATTAGATCTAATATAAGTAGGTACTGCCAATGATTAAGTTGCACACGCAATTTATGGCGACGCTGCGCGACAACCAACTTTCGCTATGCACCGCCTAGATACCTGAACTAATATTGAAATTGGAAGGGAAAAGCGTCTGGTCCTTCAGCTACTCAGTGGCGTAACTGCGAGGTGTATGACGTATATACCTAAATACAAGTGTTTCGATTGTGGACATTCAACAATTTGTTAATGTTAAGAACATTTATCAATAAAAATATATGTAAAGTAAAAAAATATTATATTTACACACGTTTATTTAACCAAAATAGGTTGTTTTATCTGTTCCAGTGTATTTTCAATAATAGATTTGAAAAACATTATCTTTATTATTATTATCATTATTATTTAATATAAAGTTAATTTTTAAATCATAGTCATAGAAAAAATACATTAGGTTTAATATTTCAGTAATGCAGTTCTATTTTTTTTTGTTAGATATTCCTGTGCGTTTAACCACCCCCTCGGTGGTTAAACAAGGCCAGAGTTCATTAGAGAGCAGCGGTGTAGTAAAGTTTTCCAGTCCTAGAAAGAAACGTTTGAGAAGATCAACAGTCACAGATATACCGGAAAATCAATCTCGAAACATTCGACAAATCATTTACAATTTTTATAAACAAGAAGATTGCCGTGTTAGAGTAAAAAAATGCAACAAAAATTCACAGAAGATTTGGGTCTCAATCCATTGCAAACTTCATTAAGAACGATTGTAAAGAAAATGGGAGAAGGTGGAGCAGAACACAAAATAGCAGAACAGTATTCTTATGGAAAAAATGAAATCAGACCCAATTGAAAAAATTGACAATTAAAAAAATTAAAATACTACCGTAACCGTAGTAGTAACATAGAAATTACAAGCAACCTTTATTACCGTCAACAAAAATTAAATGCGTTGCTATGTAATGCGTTTACAAACAATTTTTAATTTTACGTTCTAAACATACCTAATAGATGTCAAATTAATAAATCGTAAATCGTGTCAAACAAAAATCGAATAAAATAACGGACTTAGGACATTAAACGTTGAAGGCACCATGGGTGTTATAGGATAATACACGTACCTACATGTCCTCGGGCCAGAGGCCCTCAGGAAGTAAACTGCCGACCTTGGTGCGTTATTATCCTTATAACACCCTTGGTACCTTAATTAGGTACTATAATGGCACTGGATATCTCCAACAGGCTAGAGCGGCATATGTGTGATATAAGTATACTCGATCTAATATAATCTTAATCGTAATTTCACAATATTATATAGCCCTGAATCTATACTTTATTAGTGTTATATTTTATTGTTTTCTTGTGTGCATCTCCCTTCTTGCCTTCCATAGTTTATAGGATATATAATACCTAATTAAGGTACCAAGGGTGTTATAAGGATAATAACGCACCAAGGTCGGCAGTTTACTTACACATATATATATATATATATATATATATATATATATATATATATATATATATATATATATATATATATATATATATATACATATATATATATATATATATATATATATATATATATATATATATATATATATATATATATATATATATATATATATATATATATATATATATATATATATATATATATATATATATATATATATATATGTATATATATATATATCTATATATATATATATATATATATATATATATATATATATATATATATATATATATATATATATATATATATATGTATAAATATATATATATATATATATATATATATATATATATATATATATATATATATATATATATATATATATATATATATATATATATATATATATATATATATATATATATATATATATATATATATATATATATATATATATATATATATATATATATATATATATATATATATATATATATATATAAATATATATATATATATATATATATATATATATATATATATATATATATATATATATATATATATATATATATATATATATATAAATATATATATATATACATATATATATATTTTTTTTGGAGGGTTTATCTTGGGATAGTAGCAATAAAACGACTGATTAGGTTACTTGACGTTTCGGTCCCTTTCTTGGGCCTTTTTCAAAAGAGTATTTTATTTTGTTGAAAAAG